>JAKTXI010000012.1:0-287159 GCA_030582475.1 Suhomyces panamericanus
TACTTCAATACTCTAGAAAACCCATACTTCAATACTCTAGAAAACCCATACTTCAATACTCTAGAAAACCCATACTAATTTTAGTCCATTTTCAAGAATTAACATCCCATTAACTTGGAAGCTGACCACCTCAAATATTACTCCTATTTACTTGAGTTCAAATTTTATTTCGTATATGATCTAGTAAACACTATAAATTCCCCTGTACACCTCACTCTATTTCTTTCTCAACACTGATGTTACCTATTCTACTACTTCTCGCGCACACTTTTGCAGCTCCAACCACAAGTTCTACTGATCCGACAATTTATGTCTTTCCAACTGATGAGGCGACTATCTATGCAACCCCAGTACCTACCTCAACAGGTAATGCTCAAACATATGCTCCGGCGTTTACAATTCTTTCTACTTTGTTGCCCCCTGACTTAAGTACTTCGACTTGGGGCAACTGGGATCCTAGGGCTAACAACACTGCTACAGATACCGACGATCCCTTTGGACAATATGCTTGGACAAAGCAATGGCAGGATATTCCAACCTTCAACATCACAGCCAGTGATGATATGTTCTCTTCTATAGTCTGTCCTACTCCAGTTCCTAGTTCTGAACTAATTCTTCCACCTGAAGACATTGTCAGCTTTGACAGTTCTTTGAAATTCCCTAAGGATTTCATTTTCGGAGTAGCTGGACTGGCGGGTCAAATTGAAGGTGCTGTTGCTAAGGATGGACGTGCTCCTTCAGTTTTGGAGATTTTCCAACCGAATAGAAACATTCCTCAGGACTACATCACCAACCAAAACTACTACCTTTACAAGCAAGATATTGCTCGTATTGCCGCTATGGGTGTGAAGTACTACTCTTTCAGTATTCCATGGACCCGTATCTTACCATTTACATACCCAGGATCACCTGTCAACAAGGCTGGTATTGAACATTACGATGACTTGATCAACACTTGCTTAGAATATGGAGTTACCCCCGTGGTCACCTTGACCCATTTTGATACTCCAGTTGCAATGATGGATGGACAATTTCCAGACCCAGTAGTTCAGTTCAATGGAACAAAGAGGTGGCCAATAACGTTTAATGGTGGATACAACAATCCTAGATTTGTGGAATCCTTTGTAAACTACGGAAAGATTGTCATGGCCCACTATTCTGATAGAGTTCCAATATGGGTGGTTTTCAACGAGCCCCTTAATTTTGCTGCAGACCCTATAGGTATCAAGAACGTTATCGATGCCACCTCCCAAATAAATAAATTCTACAAAAATGAAATCAAGGGAACTGGTCAGGTTGGAATCAAGTTGAGTGACAAATTCGCCATGCCAAAGAATGCTAGTGACCCTGCAGATGTTGAGGCCGCTCGTAGAGCCCAAGAATTTGAAATTGAGTGTTTTTTCAATCCATTGATTAAAGGCACTGACTACCCTCAATCCTACATTGATACCTTCAAAAGCTACAAGGGTACTCCTGACAAAAATAATTCTTTCCTACTTTCTGCTGATGATTTGAAAGAATTCGCCAACTCAGTAGATTTCTTCGGTATTGATCCATACACTATCCGTCTAGCCACTCCTCCAGATGAGGGTATAGCTACTTGCCAAAACAATCCAAAGAACCCATTATGGCCTACTTGTGCTAATTTCAGCAGCATTCGTACTGATGGATGGGCAATTGGATATAAATCCCAAAGTTACGTCTACATTACCCCAAAACAATTTAGAGAGTACTTAAAGTACATGTGGACTACCTACAAGATTCCAATTTTCATTGGTGAGTTCGGATTCCCCGAATGGAAAGAAGGTGAGAAACTGTTGCCTGACCAGCTCTTTGACTTGAACCGGTCATTATACTACCGCTCGTTCATGGAGGCTATTCTTCAAGCCATCAATATTGACAAGATTAATGTGATGGCTGCGTTTGCGTGGTCATTCTCTGACAACTGGGAATTTGGTGACTATGGACAGCAATATGGTCTACAGGTGGTAAACAGAACAACTCAAGAAAGATTCTTCAAAAAGAGTTTCTTCGATCTCGTCAAGTACTTCAAAGACAGATCTTGAAGAATTACGAACAAGATTGACGATGTATGCTGAGAAATGATATATATCAATACAGCTAGAAGAAAATTAAAATAAATGATAAACACGAACGATAAAGAGTTAGGACCTGTAGAATCGAAATTCCAATATCGTAATAATTTTCACTATTTTTGGTCAAATTTACTATTCAATTTTGATAAATTTTTACAAAATTGTAATAAAATAATCAATCATCGCAGAGTGTTTTCCCTCAGTGATGTGATTGGATACACAATTAGCCTTAATAGAAAACATTCTATAATGAAGAGTGCGTCAAAGGTTTCATCTGCTGCCGGCCAGACATAAAGCTGCCATGAATGCAAATAACAATTCCTTCATTTCAACCATTTACATTTCCAGAGAATCGAATCTCAATAAACTCTATTTAATAATTTGGCTTCAATCAAATCCTTGAATTTGATTGGATTGACCTATCTGCCATTCACTCCGTTCTTTCATATGCCATTTGATAAGTTTTGGAAGTCAATCACAAAATCAATTATCATCAGATATCAGCTTATGTAATCAGAACTCATCGGTCTCATCGAGTTACGAAATATTTACACCAGAACTCCCACATAGGCTAAAATGGTTTCCTTCTCATGTGAAGTTTGTAATGATACTGTTATCAAGAAGAAGCTTGATCAACACACTCAAAGATGCTATGGCGCATACTTTACTTGTATTGATTGTTCAGTAACCTTCCAAGGTACGGACTACAGATCTCACACTAGTTGCATAAGTGAAGCAGAGAAATATGAAAAAGCATTGTACAAGGGTCCCAAGAAACAAAACCAGCAAAATAATTCAAATCAGAAGAAATCTGCTCCTTCAGTTCCAGCAAAGTCCGAAAAGAAGCCTAAGTCTGAACCAAAACAGGAAAGCAAGCCCAAGACTGAAAAGTCAAAGAGCAAGTCCAAAGGCGGAAATTTGGAAACCCTTTTAACTTCGAGCTCTGAGCAAAACCTCTACAAAATAGTGAAAAAGGCATCTCAAAAGGATTCAAAGGATATCAAGGAATTCTTGAAATCATTGAAGGTTGTCAAGGAAGCAGATGGCAAGATCGTGATCATTCAATAAAAGGTCACACCTTCTCAACATAGCATAATGAGACAAATCTAAAGATACTTATTCTCACTGATAAAAAATCTAATACAATTCTATTTCTTTGAAAGTTCCGATCATTAGAAGTTTCTATTTAATCCAACAAGTTCCTTTAGTTGGAGTGGTATTAATATGTTACAAATAATTTTATGTTCGTATCTAGAAATGAAACATAAAACGTGAAATCCCTGTAAAGTCAGTGTCTAGTCTTTTTGTTCAATGCTCTATTCACCTTCCCATAAAACTGAGATAAGGTATTGTAGGGAAAAGACAAGTTTTCGCATAGATATTCCGGAAGAATCTTCTTCAAACTCTTTGCATTCTCCGCTGCATCTAGCTCACTCAATGAATCGTCATCGGGTTCGAACCCTTCTTCCAAGGCCTCTAAGAAAGTCGGAATGTAATTGATCTCTGCCGTAGACTCAAATGATTTTGATATGATCAATTTGTAGTTAATAAATACGCTTGGAGCAGAAGAGCTGCTAGGAGTTTGTTTGACATCGAAATAGTATCTGGTATCGTCTTCTTGGAAATTGGTGATTCGCAAGCCAGTTAATAATTCTAGCATATCCAAGCTAAATCCAATGTTTTCAAGTTCTTTTGAAAGTTGATCCTGATTGATCAAGTGGGATGCATTAATCTTATTGTCTAATCCGTCTATTTTCTTGGTCTTCTTTTTTCTGATGGGCGATTCATACACATGATCTTTGAAAGTACTTTCGTTTGCATCCAAAATAGTTGAATTACTATTCAAGCTCAACTTTGGTATAGTGTTCTTCTTCAAGCCCTCTATTTCCTTCATCAAAAAGTCGATAGTTTCCTGCTTCTCGGCGAGGCTAGTGGTCAATTCTTCTATAAGCTCATGGTCGTTATCCATTTGCGTCTGCAGTTTCTGCTGAAATTTGGAAAATATGTCGTCTTGTTTGGAATTTACTATCGAATTGATGAACTCCACTAGTTCTTGGTTGTTGGTGGATTGTATAATATCTTGCTCGGTGATGATTGGATTGGATTTCAACTTTTTGATAGCACTTGTAGCTGTGGAGGATCCAGTTTGTACTGGTGTCACGATAGGGGCTTTCCGTTTGGTGGTGGGAGTCGTATTCACGGCGTCATCGGTAAATCTCGACGATGTTCTTCTGGTTGATTTTGATTCCTTGACTGTTTTGCTGGGCCCTTCACCCTCATCTTTCAGCGCCTTTCCCTTCAGGCTCGATGGAATTGCTTCACTTGCAACTCCTGCACTTTTCGTTGCTGCCTTTCTAGTCTTAGCAGCCATGGTTGATTAGACATACAACTCTTTGTTTATTTAGATTTAGTATTCTTTTTTCCTGCGCGTTATGTTAACCATAATTCCATATTCCGAGGTCTACAAAATGCCACACCAGCATAGAAATTCAGCATAATGACAACGGGACGTACACATGGGTCTCAGGCTACTACTAACATGCGTAGTGAATTTGAAGATTCGTTTATCACTATTCACACTTCTCTTGATTGATTTATATATAATTTTACATGATGGCATTGCACGGTAACGACTAAAACCGTTATATACTCAAGTATCATTAAGTACTGATAGATAAGACGGGAGAATTGAAGTATACAAAGGTATTCGACGATATCTATCACTTACTCGTGCACTTACTCTCATAGATTTGGATTGTCTTGGTCCTTACACTTTAGACTTTGGTGTCCTGCATATGCCTGCCACAAACCTAGTGCAATAATAACACTGTTCGGCGAAGACTTCAATAGTTTTTTACAACCTAACGACATCAGACCAAGATCAACCACTAAACCCATCACAGATTACAGTTTTCATCTGAAAGTCACGGCCGATTGTTATTTCAAGGTAAATTTCCTCACATTGTATTATACGAGTATCTCAAGTTTTGAAGGTTCATCGGAATTGTCCCAGTATTTCATTTGACAAACAGTTCATAGACAAGACCCTTGACATGTCATTTTCTAAAGAAACCTTCACTCAAAAGTTGAAGGGCTTGCAAGATACACAAGACTCGATTGTTTCAATTTCACAATGGGTGTTCTTCCATCACCGACATAGCAAGGAATGTGCCAATATATGGTCAGAGTTTCTCTTCAATATACCCTCGGGGTCGTCAGCATCGGCAAAGAAGTTATCTCTATTCTACTTGTGCAATGATGTTGTTCAAAGAGCCAGAAGAAAACGTAAACCGGAATTTACCGAGGAGTTTTCCAAGATCTTGCCCGGCGTTCTCACCAGAGTCTACATGACCTTGGACCTGTCTACCAGGCCCAAAGTTGATCGCTTGGTAAATGTCTGGCAAGAGAGATCTGTTTTCGGTGACCAGGATATTAGAAAGATGCGGGAGGCAATTGAGAAGGTAAAGGCCAATGTTCAGGAAAAGTCAATACCTACCGAGACATCCAACACGGCACGAAACGAAGGTATAGTGCCAGAACTCAAGCATTTGAACGAATTAATAGTTTCCTTAAATCAATTGAGTGATATCAGTCAATCGAACTTGACCCAGTTTGGCATCCAGTCCAAGACATACCTTCCGCTTGACCCCTCCAATTCCGAGAAGCTTCCCTCGCCCAAAGTGTACATTTCCAAATTGAATATGTTGGAGAAGCTCAGCAAGCTTTCTATTGTCAATATCGAAGAGCTCAAGAGCATCAAGAACCAGATTGGCAAACAGTTGGAAAGTTTATCCAAGGTCATTGCCGAGGGCACCAAGACCGATGATACAAAGATCCTGATCATCAACGAAAAGCTCCAAAGATTATACAAGACAAGAGAGGAGTTGCAGGAGATGGTGAGTGAGGAAAGTGGAAAATCAAAGCAGCAAGAAGAGGAGCCCTCACCTACACTTGAGAGCGACAATATCGAGGAAGACGACGACGAGGATGATTTATTGCCCACTTACGAAAATGATGACGACGATGACGACGACGAAGATGAAGAAAAAAAGGAAGATAACGGCGAGGTTGAAGTTAGTATACCCGAGGAGGCGCCCTCGCGCAAGAGAAGAGCATCGCAGACACCCTCAGGCGGCTCGACGCCATCGAAACGGGTGGCGTTTTCTGAGGATATTGAAGTCAAAGAGTTTGAATGGGATGAGCCAGAGCCAGAAGCCAATAATGCCGGAGCAAATGAGGTGGAGGAGGATGACGAGTATGCCATATCATCCGACTACGAGCAGCATCATAAAGATGCATTGGAGGTGAAACACGACCATGACCGCATGAGTTCTGTTAGCGGAGACGACGAGGAAGACGAGGACGACGATGGCTACGATCCGTTGTCGATCGGTGACCATTCGAGCGACGCCAATACCCCTACTGCTGCTTCTGAGGAGGGCACGTCGTCGTTGGACGTGATGAGCCTACTCTCAAAGTTGGCATAAAAATCAGAGGAGGAGCATTGTCGTTGGGCACGTCAGCGCTGGACGTCATCAGCTACTTCCAAGTTGGCTTAAATCGTGTGTTTCAAGATGTCTATAAATTGTGGATACATAGCCAATTAATTGAGTATTATGGCAAAGTCATGCGACTGCTTGCGCTTAGGTTCGTAGAAGTAATTCGACGCTTTGGGAGTGCTATCGCCCATGGTTTCGGCCGCCGGCAGCAGCGCCCCTCGCAGCAAGTCGGGGCTCTGGTCGCTCGATAGCGACTGATAGCTCGACAACGACTGGAAGCTGCTGTTGCGGATGGGGCTCGGGGCAAAGCTGTTGATTTCGGAGATCGAAGGAAGCCCGACGCTGTGCAGCCGGGTGTCTCTGGTGCCCCAATTCGCAGTGGATACGCTGGGGAGATTGACACCGGCAGAAGGCCGTGAGTGCAGCCGTGAGCGGGCCTTGGGCTTGCGGGGCTGGTACACACAGAGCTCGTCTGACGATGCACAATTCGAACACTCGGGTATCGTCCTGGTGCACTTCTTCTTGAGCTTGCGGCAGCGGATGCAGCACGACACCGATTTTCCATGATCATTGATGTCAATCTGGGATTTCTGCAAGTTATGCTCGTATATATTTGACGGGGGCCGCTTGCCCCCGAAGTTCTTGAGGTTCTTCTTCTTGAACACGGTAATGGACGGGCCCATGGTGTCGTTAGGACCAGCTAACGACACCATGAGCTGGCGGGCCATGTGTTTGTCTAGTTTGACCTGGAACTCGCTCATGTAGTTGTAGATTCCCGGGTAGTCCTTGTAGCTCAAGTCGTTCCTGGAGTCGTCTGGGCCCGGTGCCTGGGGCGTATATAGGTGCGACATGCTCGACAATGTCCGCCTCCCCCACAAAGTCCGAATCCACGAGGTGAGTCCAAACCCTTGGATGGTGCAGCGAAACGGCGCCAATTTATCGTACCCCGAAGTACGAGTCAAGGCACAATACCCCGGGCCATGACTCCTGCAAATTGGCTAAATTTTTCAGGGCTGGAGTAGGAGTTTCGCGAACGCCGTCGGGAAATTCCGCATTCGCGATAAGGACGATAAACCATGCCACGGTGTGGCTGCACAGAAGACAGCAAATGGAGTGTGTCTGATAGCGAAATTCCTGCCTACAGTCACCAGGGGCGAACCCGCAGATCGAACAATAGGGGCAGGTCGTTGGCCAAAGAGCCCGCCAAACACCCGGGCCCCCGCCTGCTGCCGGGCTAGAGAGGGCATGGACCGGCCAGGCGTCATACGGGAAAGGATCGTCGGCATCGGCGGTGGTGCTGCCGTGAACCACCGGCGGTCCGCTGGCCGCGGACTGCCTATGTAGAGCAACAGCTGGGCCCGGGTGCATGCCACATATAATAATCGTGCCGTTTGTCCGTTCGCGATAAGTGCAGAATCAAGCACATTGTGCCAATAAGGAACGTTATTGGTTGATGGGCTTCCTAACACAAAAACCACAGGAAACTCCAAACCCTTAGCCGTATGGATGGTGGATACGTTCACCAAGCGCCCGTCCAAAACGGGAATATCTTCAACATACGAGCGCAAAAAATACTCGATGAAAGGCTCGGGGGACCCTTCGCCCATGTGCTTCGCAAAGGCGTGCGATAACGATCGGTAGAACCCTAGAATATGACTCTCGAGATTGTGTCGAAATTCCTTTGTTTCCCTCGATCCATGCAAGGGCAGATGTTTCGGGGCGGCTGAATTGAGATGCTCAATTAAGCCCAGCTTGTGCACAATGTTGTGCAAGCTCGTCATTATCTCCTGCGGCGTTGCCTGGGGCCCGAGGGTTTGTTGCTCCTCTGCTATCGCCTCGAGGAAGCTCTGGATGGCCGCTATTGTTTGCCTGTGTTCTGGTGCCTTGTAAATACTCCAGAAGCTTTTGTCTTTTCTGGAAGTGGTGCTCGGTACCGTGCCGAGCTGTTGACGTATGTACTCCTCCATTCTGTTATTATTGTACTCCCCCACCAGTGCTTTTCGCCAGCTTTCCGCCAGGTTGAAGACCTTGGCCACCCGTTGTCGGGCACCCACTCGCTTGTCGAGAAGGAGGATTATGCACATCAAATTAAAGTCCGACCCAAAGCCCCGACTGAGCACACTCAAGATATCAAGGAAAAAGTGGGCCTTGGAGTTCAACCACGGCGCCGCCTGGGCAAATTTGTTGCACTTGAACCCGAATTTATGGGCATACTGTAGAAATTCCTCGACGTCCTTGTTGGCCCTCCCGAGCACTATGATATCCGATAGCTTGAACATTCCTCCCAGCTCAAGCACCAATCGCGATGTCTCCTTTAAAATGTACTCATATTCGGCAAACCGATTAGGGGCACTATAAATTATCGGCTTCCAGAGAGATCTGTTCATCGACTTCATCTCAAACGAGCCATTGTTTACCAACCCATTGGAATGAAGTACCACTTCATTAGATGCCTTTAGTACCTCTGGCGTTAATCTGAACGTCTCGTGGATATTCTTCTTTTCCACCTTGAATTCGGGAAATTCCTTGCCAAAGTCGACCTCTGGCACCGACCCCAAAAATTCATAGATACACTGATTCTCGTCTCCAGCAACCGTCAAGTGCTTCCTACTGTCCCTTTGTGTTTCGTCTGAAGGGTATGTCACCACTTCTTTCACCACGTTCAAAAGCAGGTAATGCATGTCCTGAAATTCATCAACAACCACTACCTTGTAATTGGACAACTGGGGGATAATCTGATTATTCTTCTTGGACTTTTGCATAATTGAAATGGCATCCAACAAAAAGTCTTGATACCTGATGATTCTGTTCTTGCGTAAGAAATTCATCAATTCTCCCACATACTCTTTACTGACAGAATACTTCGCCGACGCGTCCTCGATACTTACCTGGCCACTTTTAATCTCATTCAACATTCTTTCCAATGCGAAAGCGTTGAGGTTTCCCTTGATGCTGGTGCCATTGATGCCAATGGTTTTGCCCAGAAATAGCGTGGAAAAGTTTCTCCAGCTTAGATCGTCCATAAGTCGCCTTCTGGGATTGTTCGGGAAAAAGATCGATTCAAACTGCTCAACTAAACTGGCGCTAAACGAATGGAACGTATTCACATCAATTTCTCTCGTTCGTTCCACTCCAAGTATGCGCTTCAAGGTGCTTCGTAAAGAATTGACCGCTCGGTTGGTCATGGATAGAACGAGGATCTCTTCCGGTTCTATGCCCTTATTCTCGATCAAGTGCACCACTCGTTGCACGAGTGTCCATGTCTTGCCACTTCCAGGGCCTGCCTGGATGGATAAGATCTCACCCATCGTACATGGGTGCTCAATTATACGCAATTGAGACTCTGTAGGCTTTGGTTGTTCTTTCTCCTGGTTTGTATGTTCCTCTTCTATTGCTTCTGTTACTCTATGTAACATTCCATTTGGCTCGGGTTCTTCCATTCTAGTTCTACTGTTATTTCATTATTTCATACTCTCTCAAATCTCAAAATATCAAACAGTACTTTTGTGGAGATTCAGAAAAACAAAATTCAGAAATAGCTCGTACATCCTTCTACCGCAAATACTATTCCTATCGGTGTCAGTTAACAATATAACTTCTAGTTGCTCCTACATCTTCCAACAATTCTTGTATAGTTGCTGAGTGACTTTTAAGTTGGAAGCATGTCTGCTTTGCAAAAGCTCAAGGGGATCTATCCTCTTGACGACGTTCCGAACACCCAACCAACCAACTTGGACAATCTTCAGAACATCAAAACGCTATACACACAGAAGGATCGCCCCGACAATTCTTTGATACTAGAACTGCTTCGAATTGAAGCCAATTCTTCCGAAGTCGAAGGTGCTCCGCGTCTTTCTCAGGAGGAGTTGGCCCAGTTGATCTCAAAGTTCACCAGCTACAAAAGCACCATTCGCAAGCATAGGGAAAACTTGGTGCCCATAGACAATATCTTGACTAATTTCGATTCCGAGTTGGATCGTCTTTCGGCTAGTTTGGTGTCGTTGCATGATCAATCCAGAAAGCTTTCCAAGGACTCCAATTTGAGTCGTAACACCACCGACCGCTTAAACCCCATCATCTTGGATCTTATTATTTCGCCCGAAGTGGTAAGATCTATCCTCAAGGATGAAATCGATGCATCCTGGGTTGAAAACATCAAGTTCATCAATGAAAAGTTACAATTAATTGCCAGCATCAAGTCAGGCGACCTTCAAAATAGCCCTGTCTTACAATCTTACAAAGATTCAATGTCTTTACAGCAGCTAGAATCAGGAATTCAGTCTTTGATCTACAAGGGGGTCGAAAGAATAAGAGACCATATGATTGTTCAGATCAAGCAACTTCGATCGAACATGAAAGTATCCTCCCAAACCATTCAACAAAACCTTCTACAAATCAAAGAAGCTTTTGCCTTTTTAAAGACACATCATAAGCAATTGGCAAATCAACTTCAACAAGCATATATCTATACCATGAGATGGTATTATCAGTCAAGGTTCGCAAAATATATCTACGCATTAGAATCCCTCAACATTCGTCATATTGACCAAAACTTGGTGCTTGGAAGCAATGTACAAGAAGAAAAGAGTATCTTTAGTACAGGCTTCAAGGGCTGGCTTTCCACCTCGACTACTTCGGGTCTACAAAAACCTTCCCCACACAGCTCGTCGGGTCAAGTCACCATGAGTGCATACCTACAATCAATCGATAAACGTCTCAATGTCCTTGAAGAGAAAACTTCCCTGACTCCCCTGACAGCCATTCCTTCACAAATCGCTGAAACTACTCCATTCGCCTATTGGTTGGAGTTCATTTTCAATCAATGGATCATTGCATTGACTGACAATATTATCGTGGAATACCTCTTCATGGTTGATTTTTTTTACCAAGGAAACGAAAAGTTCGACGACATTTCTATCGGAAAGAAACCAGCAGACCAAACACATGATGCATCCAAAAGCGGTTGGGCCCATGTTATGTTTGAACCTGTTTTCAAGTTGGGTAATGAATTCACCAGTTGGCTTATTACCCACACTCCAGCCCCCAGCTTAGGTACTGGCAACACTACATCCTCAGCAAGATCAAGCATGACTTCGACTGGATTTGGAACGTGTGATGCGTTTGCGGTATTATTGATGATTCGAATGGTGCAACAAGCCCAGTCGTTGATGCGCAACGAATTCCACATTCCAATCATAGATGACCATTTGAATTCCCTTCTCATGATCTTATGGCCTCAATTTACCAAGATTATTGACATGAATTGTGACTCTTTGAAAAAGTCTATATTAAGATCATCTAGAGAATCCAATCTTGCCCCTGTCATTGCTACGCAACAATTTGCCCAATTTTTACTGGGCTTATTGAAATTGTCAGTAATCAACTCAAAAGATGGCAACAATGATGTTAGAGGCGAGCCATTGTTCATTTCTATCAACCGGTTGAGAAACGATTTTGAAAACTTATTAACCAAGTTGAGTAATCACTTTTTTGGTGTTGGGAAGACCAAGTCGACAGAAAAGGAGATCTTCCTTTACAATAATTACTTTTTGGTGATTAGTATTTTGAAGGGCGATATTGGGGAGCTAGCAAAGCAAGAATCGGCGCCTTTGGAAGCGGCAAGCATTATCGAAGAAGAAGTTCAGCATTTCGAGACGTTGTGCAAGGCATACAAGCACTAGTTTATGCCTACAGATATTAGTTTCTCGTTTTTGAAAGCACTATAAATCACATATTTTAGAGAAGAGTCCACATAACTGTAAGTACGTAGAAACTCCCTCCAAAACTCTCATATGAACGAACCCGATTTCCTTGATTATTTCCAATCTTTTGCTTTCGCTTATTCCTGGTAAAGTCTTTGCAACTTTGAATGACAGGGTGACGATGTCAATGGCCGAATATCCCTTGTTCCACAAGGTATCTAAATTTTCTATGGCCTCGTCAATATTCTTGGAATTGGTGCAACTTAATAAGATCTTCTTGATGACCAATGGATGTGGCTGGTCTACTATCTTGAACACATTTATGTCATTGACAAAGCCAAACCCGGAAACGGTACTCTGTAAATTGTTGATGGCTTGTCTCATATCACCTTCGGCCGTGAATACCAACGCTTGCAAGCCTTCACTATTGTATTGGACATTCTCTGCCTCGGTGATTTCAAGTAATCTGGCCAAGACCTGGTCGTCGGCCAACTTGTTGTATCTCAAAATTGCACATCTAGATTGCAAAGGTTCGATAATTTTCAGCGATTGGTTACAAGCAAATGCAAATCTGGTGGTATTGGAATATATTTCCATGGTTCTTCTCAATGCTTGTTGCGCACCTGGTGTCATTGAATCGGCCTCATCCAAGATAATGATCTTGTGACGTCCTGGAGGAAGCAGGATCTTGGTTTGTGCAAACTGCTTCACTTTATTTCTGACCACATCAATTCCTCTCTCGTCTGAAGCATTCAACTCTAATGTGGCTTGCTGGTACAATTCTGGTCCCAATAACTCGTAGGCCAAACAATGAATGGAGGTGGTCTTACCAATACCTGGTAATCCTGAAATGATCATGTGGGGCACATTTCCATCTTGCACTATAAGTTTGAGTCTTTCAATGGTCTCTTCATTACCAACTATATCGTCAAGTTTGTGAGGACGGTATTTTTCAACCCAGGGTAACTCTAGAGAGAGGGCGTGTTTAGACATCGGTGAAGTATGGCTAGTTCAAGTCTTCAATCTACAGTGAATTTTTCATACGCGTCGTGTTGGTCACGTGCAATCTGGGTCTAATAGTATATGCTACACCACTTCATCGTCCATCTCCTAACGCAAATTATGGTTTCTTCTGCTTCTTCTTGGCAGGTTCGGCTTGCTTTGGAGCCTCACTCCCCTTTTCAGACTTTTGCTGTTTAGATTTAGCCTTCTGGTCATTTTTTTTGGGTAATATTGGTGCCGATGTCTGTAAGAATCCTAGCGAAGGGACTAAAAATGATGGGTCTGCCTTTGGATCTAATATTCCGTTGAGCCAGGGCGCTTCCACATCCTTGATGTTTTCTTCCACGAACGTCTTAATGAATGCTGCCTCGGAAAGATCTTCTTCTAACCCAATGATCCCGACATTGTCCACGTGAAGTACCTCTGACAAACGTGACATTGCTCCCCTCGGCAACTGCACTAACTTGACTCGGTCTTTTTGACTGAACGATGCTGTGAAACACAAGATTGGAAAATGGTTTGTGAGAAGGGCTGGTGTAATATCGTATTTGGTGACAAACACATATTTTATGTAGTTCCTGGGTTTCTTTGCCTTGGCCTTATTGTTATAGAGTCGGTTTCTGTGCACAGAGGCTTGTTTCTCCAATGCTTGGACGGTCGAGTTGAATCCAATGGTCACATGTTTCTCTATTTCTGGTGGGGGAGGGGCCTGTTTGCTCTTATCGTCCTTGTTTCTAGACTTAATAATCTCATTGTATGTGCCCAAACCCGATACTAGAGCACATAGGGAGTCGACTATAGTTTCTGCTGCTTTTGGTTCAACAAACGGCCATAGCGATGATTGTGTGAATGGATTATCAAGAACTGGCTTGAAAACTTGTCTCCTCTTCTTCTCTAATTCTTTCAATGTCACCTTTTGTCCATTACTTTCCCCCTGCTGTTGGGTTTCTTTGTTCTCTAAACCTCCCATGATGGTTAAAGTGAAGTTGGAGATACAAGTAATTTCGGTATGAAGGCATCGGTCCTCTATACAGGAAAAGTAACTATTTCTCCAGCTATTAAACACCATAAAAGTATTGGGATATTTTTATGAACTACGACTCTTGTTTTCGATATTTATTATAGGAGTTCTAGATTTTTATGTTATACTGCAAATTAGTAGATAAAGATTTTATTGGTTGAATCAATTACCAATACACCTTTACTTCTTGTCATTATCCTTTTCCTTGTCCTTGGAAGCAGATGGTGAGTACTCGGGGGAACCAGGAGAATATTGAGGAGAAGTAGGAGAGTAAGATGGAGATGTTGGAGAGTAAGATGGAGATGTTGGAGAATATGAAGGAGAAGTTGGGGAGTAGGATGGGGAAGTAGGGGAGTAGGATGGTGAGGTAGGAGAGTAAGATGGGGATGTTGGGGAATAAGATGGGGATGTTGGGGAATAAGATGGGGATGTTGGCGAGTAGGATGGGGATGTTGGTGAGTAAGATGGGGATGTTGGCGAGTAGGATGGGGAAGTTGGTGAGTAAGATGGGGATGTTGGCGAGTAGGATGGCGATGTTGGCGAGTAAGATGGCGATGTTGGTGAGTATGAAGGTGATGTTGGCGAGTAAGATGGCGAAGTTGGGGAGTATGAAGGTGATGTTGGCGAGTAAGATGGCGAAGTTGGGGAGTAAGATGGAGATGTTGGGGAGTATGATGGAGATGTAGGAGAATAAGATGGCGAGGTTGGTGAGTACGATGGAGATGTAGGGGAGTATGATGGCGAAGTTCCTCCATATCCTGGAGAAGTTGCACCTCCAAAGCTTGGGGAAGTAGCTCCATAACTGAATGGCGATGTTGGCGATGGAGAAGTTGGTTGGCCACCGTAAGAGGTGAGTCCTCCCGCACCATCGGAAACTGGAGCAGTATGGATTGGAGAAAATCCAGCACCTTCCTCAAACTGGATTCCATCATCTTCCATGTCGTAATCTCTGTAAGGAGTAGCACCTCCGTCATCATTATAGTTTTCACCGTTGCTAACCGCAATGTTAGATGGAGCAGATTGCAACATCTTGTCATCGACCATGACATCAAAAGCACCAGTACCCAATGGAGCCATCTGTCCTAACATAACATTTTCGGAAATACCACGGCAATCATCCAATTCGGCGGCTGAACCAGCTTCAAGCAAAATTTCCACGGTCTCTTCGAAGGAACAACGCATCAACGCACCAGTGTCAGTTCTGTTAATACCGTGACGAGTGATAGCCATCAAGTGACCACGCGAAGTCATAACATCAACCAACAAGGCCATGTGACGATAGTTGACGTAAGAACCATCGAAAGCAATGACGTTAAGAATTTCCTTGTACAAAGCAGAACGAGTGGCTTCGATACCCAAGACAGAAAGAATTTCAATAAAGTTGTTGGAGTAAGTACGAGATGAGTCAACACCTGGAACAGCCATAACATCTGCCAAGTTCACACCATCAGTTTCCAAAACCCATTCCTTACCTTGAGCATACTCACCGGTCTCATCTGGAGCACTAACCTTGTGCTGCATCATGAAAACTCTAGTAATACCTGGAATACCACGCAAAGAAATAGATTCAAGCATGTGTGCTTCAATACGCTTCAAAATTTGATCTTCTTCAGCATCGGCATCCTCGTCCAAAGACTTTGGATCACGAACAACACGACAACGAATAATCAATTTATCAGCAGTATCATCGGACCAGATAACGAACAAATCTTCACCAAAGTTTTGAGAAATCTTTTCGGCGACTTGTGCCATGGTCAATTGCTTGTCCAACATCTTGGCACGATCCAATTCGAGACGAAGTAACCATGGAGATTGTTTCTCAATGGATTCTTCAACCTTCTCATCGGGAATAGCGAAGTATGCTTCAACGGTATCGTAATCTTCATCAATGACAGTGGTTCTGGGATCAGGATCATAGAAAATTTCAGTAGACGAGGTGACATTCTTCAAACTGGTATGTTCAATAGCTGATTGAACAACCTTGGCCTTTTCGATATCTGCAGCAATTTCAGGTTCCAAGTAGACTGTAAGAGCAGGTGTTTTAATGTTCTTTGCGACGTTAAGAATTTCCTTAAGACGTGGAACACCCAAAGTGACGTTCTTTGAGGACACACCGGCATAATGGAAAGTATTCAACGTCATCTGAGTGGCAGGTTCACCAATAGATTGCGCAGCAATAACACCAACCATCTCACCCGGGTGGACAATCGACTTTTGGAACTGAGATTCAATTTCACCAACGACCCATTCAAAGGAAGATCTGCTCAACTTAAACTCCTCGATAACACGACGGGCGGAAAGTCTAGAACGGACCAAACATTGGAAGAGTAAGGTTGCATTGGCTTGAGCCTCCTTCTGCAATGGAGTGTCACCACGGATAACGTAAAGTTTAGTACAAAGTTCACGAACGCCAGTGATAATTTCATCCAAACGCAAATCAGAAGCCTTGTGACGACCACTGTGGAAAATTTGTTGAGAGTTCTGAATGATACGACGCATGTTAACGGGCAATGGCCAACTAGAGTCACCATTAGGGAAACAAACATTTCTCAAGTAGGAACGGTCACTAAGCAATTGTTCATATTCCTCATCCAAAACCTTTTGCAACTTGACATCGCCCTTGATCTCCTTACCAGATTCAAGCAAGGACTCAGAGATAGACTTCTTGGGGTCCAATAAGTCAATGCGGTAACGACGTTCAAAGCTGGCATCTGATCCGGGAATAGTATCAACGGACTGCTTTTCGACTTGTGTACCATCAATACCGTCTTCACCATAGACGAATTGAATAATGTCACCTAACGAATTTCTGGTAGTACCATCATAGTGCACCATAATATCCTCCAAAGCCTTGACCAAACGACGTTGAATATAACCAGTTTCAGCAGTCTTGACTGCAGTATCAATAAGACCTTCTCTACCAGCCATAGCGTGGAAAAAGAATTCTTGGGGAGTCAATCCTCTTAAGTAAGAGTTTTCAACGAAACCCTTTGATTCTGGAGAATAATCATCCTTGGTAAAGTGTGGCAACGAACGATCAGCGAAACCGAAGGGAATTCTTTTACCTTCAACAATTTGTTGACCAACACATGCAGACATTTGAGAAATGTTAATGAAAGAACCCTTGGAACCGGAAACCACCATCTGTTTCACGTTATTCAAGTCCTTCAAATTCATCTCAGCGGAACGACCAGCAGTATCACGCGCCTGATTCAAAACACGGGAAACATTATGCTCGAACGATTCTCTCAAGGTCATACCTGGTTCTGGCTCTAATTTGTTCTGTTGAGCCGCCAAAATAATCTCTTGCACCTTGTCCTTAGCCTCTTGAATGGTTGTTGTGACGGTCTTCATGGTACCCGCATCGGCAATAGTATCACCAATACCGATAGAGAAACCATTGTGCAACAACCAGTAGTTAACAACCTTTTGAATGGCACTGAAGAGCTTGGCACAGACTTGTGGGCCCTTTTCTCTCATGACTGTATGGATCAAACCACCACCAGTTGCACCAACAGTCTTCTTATCAACTGCACCAAACATGATTTCACCATCGACAATAAGCATTCCAGTATCAGTAGGACTCAAGATATCCTTTACATCATCGAATCTTTGCAAGTGAATACCCTTTGGAATGGCCATGGAAAGCAATTGCTTACCTGTCCACAATGGCTTTGGCTTCACAATAGCGGGAGGGGGGATAACACCATCCCAGTTAGGAATCCAATAGCACATGTTCATCACCTGGTCGTACTCAATGAAATTGTCACGCAAGGTCATCTTACGAACACCACACAAGGTATCTTGCACGATACCCATGACTGGTTTATTCGATTGTGGGGAAACAATTTGTAATGGGACAGCACAAATCTCAGATAATTCAGCTCTGGTTTCGGGAGATTGAGGAACGTGCAAGTTCATTTCATCACCATCGAAATCGGCATTATACGGAGAAGTGACAGATAAGTTCAATCTGAACGTAGAGTATGGCATAACCTTGACTCTGTGGGCCATCATAGACATCTTGTGCAAAGAAGGTTGACGGTTGAACAACACTGGGTCATTGTCCATCAAATGACGCTCGACCTTCCAACCGTATTGCAAAGCAATGTCACCAGCTCTTTTGTTATACCTCAAATCTATACGATCACCAGTATCTCTTATGACGTATTTGGCACCGGGGTGCTCATTTGGACCATTTCTGACATATTCTGTCAATCTGTGGATATTGTATGGAGTAACGACTTCGGGATAAGACAAGGTTCTGGCAATCGAGATGGGGACACCGACCTGATCCAAGTCAAGGTTAGGGTCACCAGAAATAACGGTACGTGCAGAGAAATCCACACGCTTACCCATTAAATTACCTCTCAATCTACCTTCCTTACCCTTTAATCTGGCTCTAATCGACTTGATGGGACGACCTGTCTTTTGAAGAGCTTGGGGTTGACCAGCAATATCGTTATCCATGTAAGTCGCGACGTGGAACTGAAGTAACGCCTCAAATTCACTGATGACGTGCTGAGGCGAACCATCCATTTCTAACTTTTGCACATTGATATTTGCTTTGATGACATCGGCCAACTTGAAAGTCAAATCATCCTCACCTCTGGCAGTATCGTTAAATGCAATCGATGGTCTGACAGGTGGTGGGGGCACAGGCAAGACCGTAATCAACATCCACTCGGGTCTAGCGTAGTCCTCGTTGAAGCCCAATTTGTGGCAGTCCTCCGAACTTATATGCTTGAGAACATTCAAGATTTCCGATGGGGTTAACAAACGACGTTCTGGTTGATCATTTTCATCAAAGTTCTTGTTGTGCTTCCATGTACCCCACAATTTCAAACCATCTCTACGGATGGTTGGCTGAGTGTGGCCACAACCTCCTCTCTTTGGAGTGTCGGTGTTCTCCTCATCGTTATTGTCAGTTTCACAAACCATTTTACTCTTACAACAATTCCACACGGCGTTGAATCTCTTTTTGGGGTCTCTGATCTTGATGGCCTGGGACATGGCCAAGTTAGTCTCGTCCAACAACAACTTACCACAGTGCATACAGACACACTCACAGACCTTCTTGATCTTGGCGATGAAACCAATGTGGAAGACTGGCTTGGCCAACTCAATGTGGCCAAAATGTCCGGGGCACTCGGCCATGTCCTCACCACAAGTCTGACACTTGAAGTTACGATCAATCGAACCCAACCGAGGGTCATTCAATCCTCCCTCTCTGGGCTTCTTGGTAGCTTGATCCATGGTCTCCGGGTACTCAATCTTGGCCACCGATATGGCACGCACCTCCTCCGGCGAAAACAATCCAAATTGAACCTAGACGTTAGTATTTGAACAGTAGAGAACTATGCTCTCTCTCGCGTGGTCTCACTCGGACCCGAGGTACTTACTTCCTTCACTGCACGCAATGGGGCGCTCGAATAAGGAAATTGACGACTCATATTGATACAACTTAATCACACTGTTTTTGGCTTTTTTAAACAAATTTTAATCGGGAAATAAACTGGGGGTAATGTACAATGAAAATCTATCCCGATATACGCTGGTTGTGGTTATTCGGGGTGGAAACAATCAAACAAATGAGTGTTACTAAATTCTCGAGAAGAAATGGGATACTGGATGATGCTGGGAATAGTATCGGATGCAGGGACACTCTAAACTCTTCCTCACTAAATAACGGTAGAACACACTACTTAGGACCCGTGGATTGATAGGAATGTTTAGGGATGGTTAACGGTGATGGATTGGAGGTGGAGTCACCGATAGAGGTTGTTGTGATTAGGGAGTGGATTTTTCAGCGTGAGTGGCGACGTGAAAAAAACTGAGAAAAAGCAGACTGCGATGTACGCAGGCGCGCCTTGGTCCACGGGCGAACGCGGTGGAGAGTGCGTACATGTGGGACCGGTGCCGCTAAAGTGTGGGGCACTCTCGGGAACTAGTTCAGGCTAATGGGTGCAATATTTCACTAATTGCTGCAATGCTATACTGGTAATGGAGTATTTACATATTTTCAAAATATTAAACTATGTGGAGCTGGAGGACCGTTTTGGTGCTTGCTCAGCTTCTACGAAAAGAACTTCGACATGGCCCTCTTTTCCTTTTCCCGGCGGGCCTTGCTCGAGGCCTTGACCTGCTCCAAGCCCTGAAGAATGCCCCCGTCGGTGGGCTGGAGAGCAAGGGCCTTTTCCAACTCGATCTGGGCCTGCTCCTCGTTCTTGCAAAGTAAGTGGCCCATTCCCTTACGGTAAAGGGCCTTGGCCTTGGACTTGTCGTCGATCTCTTCGCTCTCCAAAGCCTTGGCTGCGGCCTTGATGGTGGCAGGGCCATTCTTCAGCTTCAACGCAACCAAAGCAGCGTTCAAGTAGCACGCCAACTTGAGGCTGTGCAAGGTCGACAAGTCCTCTTTCGACAAGTCTTCGGGGAAGTACTCCTCCAAGAAACCAGCGGCTTTGTTGTACTTGGCCAACGCCACGTCGAGCTTTCCTTCCCTCAACTGCTTGGTACCAATGTCCTTCAAGGCTCTGGCGGCGTTGAACACAGACTCCGGACTGTTGACGTCGATGTTGTCGTTGTCGGCCAAAACGTCCTCGTATACATCACCAGTTCCGTCGTCAGTGGCAACTGCAGGCTCTGGAACGTAGTCCTTGGGCAACTCGCCACAGTCGGCAATGATCCAGTCTTCAGTAGGACAGTCGTTGGCACCCTTGTCGCATCTCTCCATTTGTCTCACAATCGACTTGCCTTGGATCACTTGTCCGAAAACAACGTGCTTGGAGTTCAAGTGGGGAGTAGGAACTGTGGTGATGAAGAATTGGGATCCGTTAGTGTTAGGTCCAGCATTGGCCATGGACAACAAGAAAGGCTTGTCGTGAATGAGCTTGAAGTTCTCGTCTTCGAACTTCTCGCCGTAGATAGACTCTCCACCAATTCCACTGCCGTGCGTGAAATCACCACCTTGACACATAAAATCCTTGATCACACGGTGGAACTTGGAGCCCTTGTAGTGAAGGGGCTTGCCGGACACTTCGCTGTCGCCCTTTTCACCAGTACATAAAGCTCTGAAGTTTTCAGCGGTCTTGGGCACGATCTTGTCGAACAATTCAAAGGCAATTCTACCCTTTGGCTTGCCTCCAGCGGTGATATCAAAGAAGACTTTCGAGTTGTCGGAGCTCATTTTTGTATATTAGAAGAAAATTGGTGAATATAATCTATTCAGCTAAACTTGGGCAAAATCAAGATTGTAGAAGTATATGGAACATTTCCTGCATACAGGGCTAATATCAGAAGTGAAGGTACAGAATGTCTATTCTGCATAGACAGGGCAATTCATTCCCTGAAGGATTGAAGCTGTATATTAGGAGAGAGTTCAGGTTAATTAAATGATAATTAAATAAACTTTTTCTAATTTTTTGAAGAAATTCTAATATTTTGCAATTTCAAGAATCTGTCAACTGTCACTGAATATTTTTCCGTCATGTCAATATGTGAATGATTGATATTATCTTCTACATATTATTCAAACAAAACTCGCCTAATTATATTACCTCACCATATGATTGGTTACTAAACTATTATACTATACACAATTAACTTCTTTCTCTAATGACATCAAAATAACTATGGTTCATAGCTTCCTTGGCAGTTAATCTTTCTTGATGGTCATATCTCAACAACTTGTCGATGAAGTCAAGGAATTCCTTAGAAACAAGATGCTTGTTGTTGTCGTTAATGAACCTCTCCCATGGCCGTCTATTGTAGTAGCCCAAGTCTTCGTACTCGTCGCTCAACTTCAAGTTGTACTTCTCAAGATAGTCGTTCAAGCTGGATGAACCCAACACTCTCACGATCTGAACCAATTGGTCGGTGTTCGACTTACCATGGAAGAAGGGCTCCTTCATGAACACCATGGAAGCGAGCATACAACCGTAGGACCACAAGTCCAAGGAATAGTCGTACAATCTGAAGTCAACCAACAATTCAGGTCCCTTGAAGTATCTGGATGCCACTCTGACATTGTATTCAGTGCCTGGGTGGTAGTACTCGGCCAAACCCCAATCTATTAATCTAAGGGATTTCTTCTCGTGATCGATCATCACGTTGTGGGGCTTGACGTCTCTATGCATGATGCCCATGGAATGAGAGTAGTCCAATGCTTTCAACAACTCGTACATGTAGTACCGTATGTCGTAGTCCGTGAATGTGGGATATAATGTTCTGAAGTCTATGTTGTTGATGTGTTCGAAAATCAAACCCGGGGTCTTTGATTGTGGTTCTCTCACCACGTCAAGCAACTCGATGATGTTGGGGCCACCGACCAAGTTCTTCAAGATGGAGATTTCTCTCTTGATCTTCTTTCTCTTGACGGGTTTCAACACCTTGATGACGACCTTGTCTTTCTTGGCCAAGTCAACGCCCAAGAACACCTCGGAGTACTTTCCCCGGCCTAATTTCTTGATAATCTCGTAGTTTTCCTGGGAGTTCCACTTGATGTTCAAGTCATCGTAGTCCCAGTACGCCTGGGGCTTGGTGGACAACACTTCGGCGTAGACCAGCGAGATGGACGTCACGGTGTGATGATTGGTCATTTTTGGCACTGCAGAGTAGAAGAAGCTGTAGAAAGTGACTAGGATAACAAGTAGTACCGCAAGGAATCGTTGTATCGACCTAATCTTGACAAGGGGATGGTGGATGGTTTAGTGGAGGTGGTGTGATATAACCGGATGAAGAAAGATGGTGGGAAGAGCGGGAAAGTTGCTCAGAATTAGTGCCCCGACCGAAACGTGATACAGATGATGTTCTAGACACAAGAGCCTGCCCACAGCCAAGGATTGTTGGTACACTTGGTGTAGTTTCCTTTGATAGACATCCCTAATGAGGAAAATTTTTTCCTAGACACTCCCAACGGTCACGTGACCAAACTGGGGTACTATATGCAAGATTATATACCAGGCCTGGGGCCCGCCTTAGATGTTCAACTTTCCAAACGTCGAACCCAAGGCACCCAAGGGGTCCTTGGCCGCCTTCTCCTTCCTTCTTCTCTGGGCCACTTTGCCCCTAGATGCAGAATCGGCCGCCTCCTGGATCCGCGTTCTTTCCTCGTCCTTTTTCGCAAGCTTTCTACCTCCACTTTCGAGCTCATAATTGTCCAAGAAATCATCAAGCATCGACTCAAAGTCGTTTCTCTCCTTGCCCATGTCGAAGTGCTCATACTCTTCTTCCTCGTAGTCCTCCTCCTCGAATTTCTTGGCCATTTGTTCGTATCTGTCGTCCAAAAGCGTCAATCCCTCGCTTCTGAATAATGCCGACGAAGTCATGGAAAACGACGAGGTGTCGGTCATTGCTCCCTTCTTCTTTCTCATCTTGTTATTCGATTTCTTGCCGGATTTTTTGTTCTGACCGAAGGTGGGCAAATCGGGCACGATATCGCCCTCCTCCTCCTCTTCCTCTTCATCATCAGAGTCCCACTCGTTGACCTTATTCTTGGTGGATTTCTTGAATTTGTTGAAGTCATCTTGCCAGTTGGTATTTATCATCTTGACGTCCTCCACGTCCAACTCCTCGGGCGCCTCGCCTTCGTTGTAGGGCAATTCGGCCTGTTCGTACCGTTCTTCGGCATTGGGGTCGTAGTTATCCGAGTCGTACCTCTCGTTATATTCGTCCTCGTAATTGTCGAGGTCCCATTCGTCGTAGTCGTCGCCGTCATCGTAGTCCGAGCCGTAGAAGTCCTCTTCATCGGCCTCTCCCGATTTCAACAAATCACCAAAAATGTCGTCTCCGTCCACCTCATCTACCTGGTCGTCGATGTAGGCCTCGTCGTCCAAGGCCGTCAACACCTCTCGCAATCTAGGATCCAAGTTGGGGTTGAAGCCCTTGAGCTCAGTAGGAATGTTTTCGAGCTCATCGGGGTTAATTTTTCTCTTGTTTTTCGAGGGCAACTGGTCCTTGAAGAGGTCTTCGATATTTCCCGTCTTCTTCTTCTCCTCGCCCTTCTTCTGGGCCTCGATGAACACACCGTCCTGCTTGCCCATGGGCCGCAAGTGCTGCATGTAGTCGTACTTGGAGTCGTCGAAATAGATACCATATTGGGCGGCCAAACCCTCGTTCTCTCTAATGGCCCTAACTTCCTCGGGATTGAACCGTGCACTCAATTCTTCACTGGTAAAGATCTTCTTTGGCTTGGAGCTCACCAACTTGGGCACCTCATCCTGCTTCTTTTTGGAGGGTGCAGGCACAAGCACATGGGCCGAAGCGTCGTTGTCGTAGTACAAGGCGTCATCGTGGGCTCTATGCACCACGCTGAACGTCTGTGCCGTCTTCTTGTTGAATCTTCTAGGCATGGTGGTGATGATCTCTAAAGTGTAAAAAATTTATTCGCGATGATTGCAACCGTTGGTAGTGTATGGAGATAAGGAAGGGAAGGATTAGAGAGGGAAGATGGGAATGATTAGAGGGAATGAATAGAGAGGGATGTTTGGAGAGTGAAGGATTGGACAGTGAATGATTGAGAGTGAAGGATTGGGGTTGAATAATAGAAGCGGTAATTGAATTATGGAAGTGAGGTTATTGAATTATATAATGCACAAGAGGTAACTTGATGTAAAAGACAGGATAATTGAATTCATTAATTATAGAATTATTAAATACGAGAGATTCAAATAAATAATATGAGAGGAGGACTGAAATATCGAAATTGGGATGATAGAAGGAATTGATGTATTGAAATCATGAGTTATGGAGTTATGGAATTAATGATATCGAAAGATTACTCAATAATGGAAATATTGATTTTCCCACTTTCTACACCTTTATAATTACTATTATGCATTTCTATCTAACGATCGTCTCGGATATCACAATCTCTCTCTTATCTCATCTCTCATCTCTCATCTCACTCTAATGGTCATGTCTCTTGTGGGACTCGATCAAGATCTCTTTCCATTCACTGCGCACAATGGCGACAACTTCACCAAGGGCCAAGAACGTGACACCGGAAATCAAGCCGTACCACAAGCCCTTCAACTCGTAGTGGCCGTAGAAGGCCAACCAGTAGCCTGCAGGCAACGCGATGACATAGTAGGAGATCATGTTCAAGATTGACCCGATTCTCTGTCTGCCCTGACCACGTAACACACCGGCTCCCAATACATTGTAGGAGTCGCCAATCTGGTTGATGGCGACCAACTTGAGAATGCCATCGGCCACGTCGAGCACTTTCTCGTCCTGGGTGAACATGAGCGAGAGGGTGCGTCTGCCCAAGAACACCACGAAGAAGTTGAAGAGGCCCGAGATGGTGCCGAAGATGTACGAGAGGTTGGTGACCAACTTGGCGGCGTGGATGTCGCTGCTGCCGACATGGTGGCCAATCCGTGTGCTGATGGACACGGCGATGGCGAAGGGCAATTGGAAGAGAAGCGAGCCGACATTGGAGGCAATGGACTGGGCAGCAAGGGCCTCGGTGCCGAAGGAAGCGGCGAAAATCGTCAAGATCTCGAAAGCCAAGTACTCGGCCTCCACCATGATGACTCCGGGAATGGCCAACTTCAACATGGGCGACCAGTTGGTGCATGCACGGGCAAGGTCAAGACCACCCCAGCACTTGCGGCCGTCGACAAAAAGCACGTAGCACAACATGAGGATCGAGATGCACCAGTAGATGATGGACACCGCGATGGGGGCGCCCACGTAGCCCAAGCCGTACACGGGGTGCCACACTAATAACCAGTTGATGGTCAAGTTCAACGGAGCAATCACCAACAAGATGTAGGTGCCGGCGTTGAAGATGTGCTGGGCCTGCAAGAAACGCTTGCCGGTCTCGAAGAATAAGAGACCGGGGGCCCCGAGGATGCTGATACGCAAGTAGGTCTGGGTCATCTGCACCAACTCGGCATCGGCAATGACAAAGCTGAGAAAGTAGCCGGAAAACCACCAGATGAACACCAAGGGGAAGGCAGTGATGGCCAAGATCATCATGGAACATCTCTGGAAGTACAATCCCACATTCTGGATGCGGCCAGACCCGTATGCCTGCGAGCACAACGAGTCCAAACTGGTGGCCATGCCCTGGTAAATGGACAAGCCGGTGATGTTGAAGGTGCACACACCGAGCGAGGCGGCGGCCAACTCCTTGGGACCGAGCTTGCCTGCGGCGTAGATGGAGGTGACCGAGAGAAGGTACTGCAAGAAGAAGGTTGCGACAAGCGGAATGGACGACTTGGTGACGAACTTGAGCTCGGACTGCACTGTGGCCGGCGACTCGGGCACGGCGGAGTGCATGTGCTCCACGGCGTCGTAGGACTCGATGGCCCCAGTTAACAACGGTTCCTCGGCGTTCATTTGGATGGCCAGAAACACAAGCCGGGGATGCTCTCATTAAGTACGGATTAAGTGCTGAGGCTGCGCGCGGAATCTATGCCCGATCGGGCTGAGGTGTGCAGGCGCGCATTACCGCATCTGGCAGCCCGCGCGCAAAGTCTGGTCCACGCCAAACCACCGCTAGCAGAACACATACACCGCCGACTGGCGGCACACCAAGAAGGAGCGCACATCGGCGGCGCAGGACACGCCCACCGCCTGCGGGAGTGGGATCTCCACCGTCTCGCGGCGCTTTTGTGTGAAATAATACCCATCATCTGTCGTTCTCACTATCAACGCATGTTTTTCCAGGCAGTAGCGAAGGCCGAAGACTGAGGCCTGGGGGGAAGAGATCTTCACAAGGAGCTGGTACTGCGTCAGAAGGCGAGTAAAACTGACATCATACTCCACCTGGGTCTCTTTAGTTGTGTCTGTCTTTCCCTGCAGCGTGTTCTGTGTGCTATTTCCCGGGGTTGTGGGGTCCGCCAAAAGTGGAGAATCTTCGGATCTGGAATTTTTCACTGATAAGGCCTCGTCGATGTGCATGTCTCCTAACTCCTGGATGAGCGGCTTGCGCTGCTGCCCCCTGACATCGGTGAGACTGGGCAACGCGTCCCCGCTGTCATCGTCGTCGCCCTGGATTTCTTCGATGAGCCCAAGGGTCTCATTATTGCGTAGCTGCTGGAGCCTTGCGCGAAGGCCTTCGCCAGTCAACTCGGACCTCTGGACCTCGGTATGCGAGAGCTCGCCCTTGGCCAACATCTTGGGAATGGAGTACTCCCGTTCCAACGTCATGTCGTAGTGCATTTCCACCGCCTCGATGCTCCACTCGATCAAAATCGTCCGCAAGTCCACGTTGAGCTGGCACCACTGGAAGCACTCGGAGCTGATACAACAGTCGTACAACCGGGACACCACGCCCTTCTTGTCGGTGGTCTCCTTCTCGGCCGACAAGATGATGGGAATCTCCCATTCATTCTCGATAATCAACGGAAACACCACGCTGGGCTCAAACGGCACCTCTGGAGTGGGCACTTGGGCATCGTGACAGATGTTGATAAACACCTTGGTTCCGTACGCGTCCTTGGTGGACTCCACCACACGCGTCTTGACCACGAAGCCGGGCCGGGGATCCAAGGTCACACACTCGCCGCTTTCCACCAATGCCATTTTTCCTTGAGATGACTATGGTGAGTCAAGTTATGACTTCGCACTAGCTGAATTTTTCACTTTTGGCACCAATAGAGTCTACTTCACGAATTGTTGGGGCACTGGAAACACCTCAACTTCCGTCTATTTACTCAAAGGAACGCACTCCATACCCGTTGGTCTTCCACCATTCCAATGAACGTCCTAGTCTACTCGGGCCCCGGCACCACCACCGAGAGCATCAAGCACTGCTTGGAGACCTTGAAGCTCCACCTCTCGCCCTACTATGCCGTGGTGCCCATCAACGAACACTCCCTCCTTAACGATCCGTGGATGTACAAGACCTCCATGTTGGTCATTCCCGGAGGCTCCGATTTGCCCTACTGCAACTCGTTGAACGGAGAAGGCAACCGCAGAATCCAGCAGTATGTTCGGAAAGGAGGCAAGTTCCTCGGAATCTGTGCTGGAGCGTACTACGCCGGAGCCAGATGTGAATTTGAGGAAGGAAATCCCCAATTGGAAGTCTCGGGACCCCGTGAATTGGCCTTTTTCCCGGGACCTGTCAGAGGATGTGCTTTTAAGGGCTTTGTCTATGAGTCCCACCATGGAGCCCATGCTGCGTCCCTCCATGTCAACAGGGCTGTCCTTCCAGAGCTGCCGGAATTTGTCTACAACTACTATAATGGCGGTGGAGTTTTTGTCGATGCCTCCAAGTACAGAAACGTGGAAGTTTTGGCCACTTATGCCGAAGACATAGCTGTGGATGACAATACCAAAGCAGCAGCTGTCTATTGCAAGGTTGGAAAGGGAGATGTGGTATTGGTGGGTTCGCATCCAGAATTCACCCCCGCCTTGATGAAACCCGATGAAAAGGACGTGAAATACACCAACATGGTGAATACCATTGCCCAACATGAACGCGAAAGGAGATTATTCATGGTTTCGTTCTTGAAGAAATTGGGTTTGAAGGTGAACGAGGATGTGGACGTCACTGTACCTAAGGTTACTCCGCTCTACCTTTCGTCTTGCTTGGATGTGAGTGCGTTGAATAATTTAATGATGAAGATCAAGAGCGATGTGGATTTGGTAAATGGCAACACTATTGAGGACGAAAACGATACCTTTGTGTTCCATGATGAGACCGAACCTGAGAGCAATTACTCCATGACCAACGATGATGCCATTGAAGACCCCAACGATGTCACGAAGCACATTAAGGTATTTTCTTCGGGTAATTACCCTGACTCCAAATTGACTCCATACTTCAATATGGGAGCCTATTTTTCCCACCTTAACCGTCTCTACAATGGAAAAGTGGGTGAATTCGGAAGAATAACGGGATACGGAGAAGTGGTATCTTCTACCAGCACATTGTTGGACAAAAACCCGAAGTTACTCCGTCAGTTACCTACGGGCTTCATTTTGACCGCAACCACTCAGGTAGCCGGAAGAGGCCGTGGAGGAAACGTCTGGGTCAACCCCAAGGGAGTGCTTGCACTGTCGGTATTATTTAAAGTTCCAGCTAACTGTCCTAGTACTGTGGTGACTCTCCAATATCTTGGTGGATTGGCCTTGATCGAGAGTGTTTTGGGCTATGGAAGTGACGAGGCAGGAAAGGGTGTGGGATACGAAGATATGCCGTTGAAAATCAAGTGGCCCAACGATCTCTACATCCTCAAACCAGAATATTTCAACAACCTCAGTGATAAGGACACCACTCATAGCACGGTCGAGGGAGATGACCAGAAATATGCCAAGGTGTCTGGAGCAATCATCAACTCACAGTTTATTGACGGAATGTTCTATCTTGTCTGGGGAGGAGGAATCAATGTTTCCAACAGTGCACCCACCACTTCATTGAATCTCGTTTTGGCAAAATTAAATAAAATCAGAGAAGCCCAAAACAAGCCTCCTTTGCCATTGTACCAACCGGAACTCTTGTTGGCCAAGCTCATGCACACGATGGACTCCTTCTTCCCAGTATTTTTGAAAACAGGAATGACTCCTTTCTTGCCGTTATTCTACAAGAGATGGTTCCATTCCGACCAACAAGTTGTTGTGGATGAAGGACGCGGAAATCCCAGAACGTGTATTATCAAGGGAATCACTCCAGATTACGGGTTATTGGTGGCAGAAGATGTCCGCAACAAAGAGATCTTGCACTTGCAGCCCGATGGCAATTCCTTCGATATATTCAAGGGCCTCGTGTACAAGAAAACGTGAGAATGACGAAACAATTTAAACAATTCTGTAGAGAACAGATGGAACTAGGTATTATGGTAAAAATATAATGAATCAATGCCCCATGTAGAATATATTACTGAGAAGTAAAATAAAATGAATAATATCAAGAGCCTAATATAATATTATGTGCGACTTATTTTGACGCGACTATTTAATAGTAACTGTTTCTCATCATCACATCTACAACATCTCCTACTACTCACAGATTGGTTCTAGATGCACACTATACGAGCTCGATAACCTTGTCACATAATACTGAGGTGGATATTTGTAAATATTCCATGAAAAGAAATCTATTGCTAGAGGTTTAATCTGTTACTTAGCCAAACCGCTCCCACAACCTTAATCACATCACAATATGAAGGTAGAGATACTTGAATGGCATGGATTCTCGACTTGGCATTGGAAGATACCTGGAACAGGCTACGAGGATGATCTTTGTGGTATTTGTCGAGTGTCGTTTGATGGAACTTGTCCCAATTGCAAGTATCCTGGAGGAGGCTGTCCAATTGTCCTTGGATCGGGGTGTTCCCATAACTTCCATCTCCATTGCATCATAAAGTGGTTGGAACAGGAGACGTCCAAGGGCCTTTGTCCCATGTGTCGTCAAATATTCTTGTTCAAAGAAGGAACATTTGATCCCGAAGACGGCAAGAAACTACAGAAACTTGTGGAAGGACACAAGGCAACGAGGGAAAGGGTTCTGACTGGGAGTGACCAGGAATTCGAGGCATTTGAGAGTTAATATAAGCATATGGTCATGAATGCTTCTGTAATGTGCAAATTACCTGATGCTATCTCCAGTCTACTACCCCAAATCCAATTTTGAGAATTTACAATTACGGAAATTTGAGCACTCCATTGATTCGCCTCATCCAAGCCTATTAGATACACATCTAAGACCCTTTTGATTTTGTTTGCTAATATGATTTAGCTCTAGTATTCAATTTTGTCCCATCACAGAAGAAACCAATTGAGCGCGTTATGAAAAAGTACAATTAGTTCATCTCAAACATCACTTTTCTGAGATGATTGCGTTAGCTAGGACCCGGTTGGCCCTCGGTCGGATCGGAATTGGCCATTCCAATGCCTTATGGACAGAATCAACAAATAGAACTGCCCAATGTCTTGTGCGGTCCAGCCGGATGCAATACCCCAGCTCTTGCGCTCTTTATGGGCAAGCTCGGATGTCATCTTCAACTGCACCCAAGCACAGCAGCATCACCAAGGAACAACCAAGATCCGACAATACCCCTTCCACGACATCCACTACCACCAGCACCAGCACCAGCACCAGCACCATAGATTCAGCGAGATCAAGATTTACCCCAGAGCAACTCGAAGCGTCGAGACTTGCTCGGTTGGCAGGCTTGGGATGGCTCGCCAAATTGCCTGAAAAATGGATCCCATACGCCGAACTCATGAGATTAGAGAAGCCAGTGGGAACCCTCCTCCTCCTCATTCCTTCATTATGGGGTATTACGATGGCTTCCTACGCAATTGCGGCTCCATTAGCTACCTCCGCATCCGCAATTGCTTTATTCTCAATTGGTGCCATTATCATGAGAGGTGCCGGTTGCACTATCAATGATATTTTGGACAGAAACATGGACAACAAGGTGGCCAGAACCATCGAGAGACCAGTGGCCAGTGGAAGAGTGTCTATCCCTCAAGCAATCACGTTTTTGGGTGTGCAGTGTTTTGCAGGTCTTGCTGTTTTGCTTTCGCTTCCATTCGAGTGCTTCTACCTCGGTGCACTTTCCTTGCCCTTCATCTTTTCTTATCCGTTATTCAAGAGATTCACCTATTATCCCCAGTTTTGGTTTTCCTTGTGCTTCTGTTGGGGATGCTTGCTAGGATACCCAGCAGTTGGTGCTCCTCTTAATTTATGGGTCGCTTTGCCTCTTGCATTATCCAACTGGTTTTGGGGTGTTATTTACGATACCGTTTACGCCCACCAGGACAAGAAATTCGATGTTAGTGCTGGCGTCAAGTCCAGTGCTTTAGCATGGGGAGACAAGTCCAAACCTATCATGAACAAGCTTTTAATCGGACAAGTAGCTTCATACACCGTTGCAGGTGTCATGAATGGAATGGGACCCGGCTTTTTCATCTTGGGATTGGCAGGTTTCGCTAGACTTTTCAAACAATTACGTGAGGTTGATTTGGATACACCCTCAGAATGTTGGAAATTTTTCACCAGTAACATTAAGAACGGGTTTATTTTTTGGTTTGGAATGGTTATTGATTATGCATTGAAACTAAGCGGATTTTTGTAAACTCTATAAACTATTTGTTTACTAACCTAGAATAGACTAGCATAGATCATGAATTTTGTGTAGAATTGTTTGTCAATTCCTTGATGATTTTTGCATTAAAAGTCGAATCTGCTTTTGTAAGAGACTTTTTTATGCCCAATTCCCTGTTGGTCATCTTCAACTCTATAAAAACACTTTCTAAGTATTCAAGAAGGGTGGAAACAGGAAGATCGGTTGGTAGCATGTTGATCATTTCAATAGGATCGAATACATGTCTCCCATATGAATTAATGAAATGCCTAATTCCATTTAGCCTTTTATCTCCATCCTGGTTAACATAAAATGAGAATATGATCTGTAAATTTTGTTTCACTTCATCTTTGGAGAGGTTCATCTTTTCTTCTTCAACTTTACACATGTTGAAGTAAATATAATGCTTTGGATATATGATTCTATCATGAACGGCCCAATGCTCAGCTGCTGCAAAATCTTGGAAATTAAGCAAAGACTGTTGAATCTGAACTAGTTCCAAAGTTTTGTCAAGGTATGCAAAATACTGGAAAGCCTCGAGTTCAACCTTGAGCATTGTAGTGTAGTTTTGTATCGACCAGCCTCTTGAAATCAGGAAATAAAGCAATTCAAACACTTTCAAGTACAATTTTAAAAGGCTTGTCGCTTCATTTCGATTCAAATTTAGATGGATATAATCAATCCATCCAATTTTTGGCCACGAACTATCCTCCAAAGAATTTTCTATTTTGTATGTGGCGACTAGTATGTCAAGATTGACCTTATTCTCCTCAGTAAGTATTATTGGAGAGACTAATAATTTGATTAATTCTTCGATCAATTCCGAAAATAGGTCCTGATCATCTTTAGCGTCAAGCCAGGCACCTTCTAAGTATTCAATACGAAGAAGATTAAAATCCACACCACTAGCATTTGAAGATGACATTTCATTCATCAAACGCTTATGTGTTTCTTTGAACTTGCCATTTTTGTGAGATTTCAAGTATTGAAAAGTTTTGCTTTGATCGAGATTCAAGGTCTCGAGTAAGAGCTTTGAATAAACATTTTCGTTCTCAACGTATTCCCACAATGAAATAAGAATCTTATCAATCATATCGGGTGCGCTTAAATCGATTTCAATTAATTCATTCGGCTTATTTTGAAGAATTTCAACAGCAGTAATACAGAATTTCTCGGCATAATTAGCGGTTTTTGATTCCTCCAAAATTTTGAAATAGATTTTAACCAAAATAGTCGAAGTAGCACCGTTTTCGAGGGATTTGATTATTTCAGAATTTACTTGATCTAGACTTTTCCAATTAGATTGGTCATTCGTAACAAAGAACTGGTTGACCTGCTGTAGTTCTTTGGCTTGACCATATATGACTTGTCTAATAATAGTGTAGAATGTGGAGTCTGACTGTATCATTTCTGGAAAAATTCTGTCAAGATATTGTAGCATGAAGCCTTCATTTTGTTTTATTGTTAACTTCTGTACTACCTCTAGAATGCCTTGGAAAATATCAAAATCATTTGATCCATTAATATCATTTGAAGAAAGAAAATTTATCACAAACAAAGGACTAATCAAAAGAGATCCTCCTTTCATTCTTAATAAATATTTCCAGCTTTCTTCATAATTATCGAGAGAGAAATTGCAAATAATTAGTAGATGTACTAAAAATTCGTGCTCAACGGAATTGTATTCATCAACAAGTGACTCTAAGTTTTTAATGAATTTGTCCAAACTTTCCAGATTGATTGCAGAGTCGAGTTCAATTAAAATTTCTTCAATTGCATGCAGCTTGAATGCAAGCCAAACTTTGGTATTATCATAAACCAAAAGCGTACCTTGATCCAAGTGAGTCCCTGACTTATATTTTTGTTTTGTTTTGAAGTTTACTTTGGTCAATTTTTCAATTAACAATTCATTGGGTAGATTTACGTCAGTCACTTGACAAATTTGCATTAAGTTTCTGCTGGAATCTGTAAATTTCTCCTGTGACTCAGAAGAGCCTGTAATTGAACTTTTTTTACCTCCATCATCCTTCTCAACTTCGATTATTTTAAATTCTGAGCTGTCCTGAACCGGAATTTCTTCTGCTTGATTGGATATTTCATTAGGTGCCAGTGACTCCGTGTTCACTGGATCGCCTATAACTGACGGCACTTTCTGTACATCGACAGGTACTTCAGCATTCTCGGACTCATTATTCTCTATTATGGGTTCCGAACTGCTTAATTCAAGGGAAGATATTACGTCCAATGACGTCACTGAGCTGAAAATAAGCTTGTTCTGGGTTGTTGGAGAGTTAAACAATCCAATTACGTATGGAAAATCAATTACCACACCTCCCGAAGGATATCCCTCACCAATCCAAGAAATGGTGCCTCTAGTAACGTCACCCACGGAATTTATGAACATAGCCATGGATGTCGAATCGTCTGAGCTGATGGATAGCAAGTATTCTTCCTCGCTTTTATCTTCTGCATTAAACGGTAATATGAAGGGCTTGACTGGATTGTCGCTATTGGGACTATATTCAAACAATGGGATCTTTCTCGTCATTTTCAAGTCAACTATCTCACAGTGGGTTTTGTTGGCCACAAGAACCAAATTACTATAATTGCTGGACATCTTTGAAGCGGTAGAAATTCCATTGATGGCATTGGAGTAGTTGACATCCTTCAAGACCTTGATTTGATCCATTCCGATCTGGAGAATTCGTATTTTCAGCGGTGTAAATGCAATGATTTTATCGTTCTCAGAATCCGGTTTTGCCGTCGAATTAGCAGCATAGATTGAGTACGAAAGGAGCAGGAGGTCATTAACATCCTTGACCTTTCCAATGTGTATGGGACTTAATTCTGGTAATGAATACAATGTGGCGGTTCTTCCTGACAAGACCAATGCTCGGTCAGTCCGGGGAAGTATGAGGAATTTCAGCACTGGATCGCTCGAAATGGGGAATTGCATGATCATCATGTAGCCTGGGGCATCGTCAAAGTGATGATAGTGTAGTATTTTGCCCAGAGACGTTCCCACGTATAGATTGGCTCCAAAAGAGCCTATGCAAGTGATGGATTCATGAGGCAGATCGAAGGCTTCGGTCACGTCCGTAAGTAGCTCACGAAAGCGATAAGTCGAATTCTTCCCGAATCGGCTATCTAGAACTACTTTCTTGGTCTCCATGGCCGACCTAGTGCCAGTAGTAGTACAGTTTAACAGAAGTTTCGCTACGAGCTTGAGTCGGATCGTCTTACGTAATATTCTATAAACTAGGCCATGGTAGACAAGTTATCCGAGGATCCAGGACGGACAGGGGGGAAAGCGAGGTTGTCTCTGTGGGCAACGTACTCACTGTCAGCAAATCCCAAGACTGCCTCTATGTCTTTGCTCTGCAATCCCTTGATGAGTTTTATTTCTGCGGAACTGTAATTGACTCTGCAGTTGCCTACTTCCACCGCCTCTGCAAGTTTCGATGCCTTGTTGGGAACGACCTTGATGGCAACGCATTCACTGGCATGGAAGCTTCCCACCACCTCGATCACTCCTGCTGGGAGCAAGCCTGCTCTATTTTTGCGCGTGAGTGCTTCGAAACAGCCTTGGTCAATGAAGAGAGCACCCTTGGTCTTCAAACCGTGCAAGAGCCAGAACCGCCGATCGGACTTGATTTGATTTTGACTTGGGAGTCCCAAGAATCTTGTGTGGAGTGGAACCTTGGCAGCTGCGATGTCTTGAGCCAACAATGCCTGCTGCTCAGTAATCGAAAGATGGGCCTCTTCGGAAGCTTGAATATTGGCAACGATGGAGAGCATGGACTGTGGCTTGCTCGAGAGTGTGATAATAGTCGTCACTCCCATATTGGTAGCAAATTCCGCAGCAATGAGCTTGGTCGTCATTCCTCCAGTACCCACCTGGGAGCCTGCTCCGTTTTCGGTGTCAGTCTTGACCGAAAGATCGTCAATGTTGTCCACAATCAAGATGGGTTTAGCCTCGGGGTTCGATCTCGGATTGTCAGTGTACAAGCACTCGACATCGGTCATCAAGAATAGGTAGTCGGCATGCATCATTCCGGCGGTGATGGCAGAAAGGGTATCATTGTCACCGAACTTGATCTCGGTGACAGAAAGGGTATCATTCTCGTTGACAATGGGGATGACGCCCATCTCCAACAACTCGTTCAAGGTATTGGTGGCATTCTTGTACTGGGTGAAATCAATAATGTCATTTCTGGTGATCAAGATCTGAGCTGTAGGAACATCGAGCTGACGGAAAAGGTCCTCAAACAAAGCCATAAGTCTGGACTGGCCAATGGCGGCCAATGCCTGAACTGCAGCCAATTTACTTGGCTTCTTGCTCAATCCCATTCTTTTCATGCCAAATGCAATTGCACCCGAAGATACGAGGACAATTCTGTGTCCCTGTCTCTTAAGGTTGACGATGGTCTCCACAATCAAGGACATGTTAGCAATACGTGGTTCACGAGTGACCTCGTCAACAAGTGACGAGGTACCAAGCTTAATCACTATGGTGTAGCTTTTCATGGGTATTGCAGTAGATGAAGATGGGCTTGAGTCATAGGATTTTTTGTACCTTTGCGTGCAGGTTTGATCCAGACAGGCGATTGCAAAATGAACCCTAGTTACATGGAAATGATCTATGCAGTAGATGGGAAAAACATCCAAATCAGCTGGGCCAGAAGATATTCCAACAATCTAGTAAAGTTTGGTGTCTCGTGTAAATTTAGCGCAATGGCCGGGCTGAAGGGCCCTGTATGTTCTGACTTTATGCTGCATGTTTGACTGACTGTTAAAATCAAAGAAGTATGACAAAAAGGGAAAGGTGGGAACCCTTGCGGTTCACAATTCCTCAGTTATCACTGACTTCACTGATACGTGCATCATTTGACCCTTTGTGTGTCGCAATTGTCTCTTATTGTTATACTTAATTGCCTAATTATTGTCCTTCGTTATTATTATGGGCTGTTTGCTGATTAATTGAAAATTCCGTGCATACAGATTATATGAAAAGAACACTTCGTACAGTTCAAGGCTGTGAAAACTGCATAAGGCGCTTAATCTTAGCTTGCTTGACTCCACAATTGAAGTTGCACAACGATAGTATGTCGCATTATGAACACAAACCTACAATTCCACAGTTTAAACTGTGGTTCTACCCTGATGGAACCAATCATTTCATAGAACACTCCGATGAATCATAAGTATTCGGAAGAACCTGATGCAGCGCTCTACTCTTAGAATGTCCGGGTTTCTCCATGACAAAAATTTTTGTTGCATTCGTTTTGCAATGAACCCCCCTCTTTACAAGATTGTGTGCAAAACTTGCCCTGTGAAGCAAATAATACAGCTAAACTGCAGGAAACTGCAGGAAAGCATTTTCATACTCACTGATCAGTTACTGTCTAGCGAATGCAGACAGTGCAGTTGACATATATTTCCTTTCTGTTTTCGGGAAATGCAAAAAAATGATAGAGCAAAAGCCATGATAATATGTTAATGGAGACTATCTTCACATATCCGGTCACTATCTCTTATTGTTACCAGCTATAATTCCGTGCAGAGCACACATTTCCGTGACTGTTTGAGCTTATGTGAACGGTTCAAAACATATTCGCAATACGCCCTGTGCCTCAATTTCGCAAGAGCAGCCACATTTCGTTATCATTCGTAAAACGGAACCACTAGGGATAATTGACTGGTACGTAGAATCTCGTGATTGTAGTGAATCATACAACATGTATATATAACCAGGGAACTCTTGCATTATAGCTGTACATTCAGGGGAAAATGGGCTTTTTTGAAGCAGTCAAGAGACAGGTTCTCGCTAAAGAGAGCATTCCTTCAAAAGTAGTAATTAGAACATCGGAAGGTGAGGAACTGACATCCAGTATCACAAAGGAAAACAAAACAGATATCACTGTCTATGAAAATCAACTGGATGCAAGCAGTTCGGATATTCCATACATTGACTTGGACTTGCATCTCACCCCCGAGGAGATCCACTACAGGGAAACATCCAAATGGTTCAAGTTCAAAAGGTTCCTTTGGGATGGAACTGGAAAACACCCACTTGAGCAGAAATATTTGTTAAAGTTAGACTTCTTCTTGTTGTCGTCATCTTGCTTGGGATACTTTATCAAGAACTTGAATCAAACAAATATTACCACCGCATACGTTAATGGAATGAATGAATACTTTGAGATGAATCACAACCAGTACAACTACATGGTTACCCTTTTCACTGTCGGATACATTATTGGCCAAATTCCTTCAAATCTCGTGTTGCATCGACTTTCGGCTAGATTCTACTTGGGATTTTTGGAGTTGATGTGGTCGTTGTTGACGATATTGATGATTACTTGTGGTAAAGATAACATCAATGGAATGTATGCTCTTAGATTTTTTATCGGCTTTCTCGAAAGTGGATACTTTCCTGGTCTTGAATGGTTACTTGGATCAAATTATTCTACGGCCGAATTATCGAAAAGAAGTGCCTTTTTTGCAATCTCAGGAAACTTGAGTGGAATTATTTCTGGCCCATTACAGCAAGCAATTCTTCAAAGATTTGGAAAATCAAGCTTACCACCATTTAAGTGGATGTTTGTTTTCGACAGCGTCATCAGTTTTCCCATTGCAATTTATACGATGTTTGTCGACCCAAACACACCTTCCACTACTGATGCGTGGTACTTTACGGACACCGATAAATTAGTTGGTTTGGAAAGAAGAAGACGGATTGGTGCTCAATTGACAACAAGAACTCCATACACTTGGGCAAAGATAAAATCATTTTTCAACACTTGGCATATTTATGTTTTTCCATTACTTTTCTTAGCTTACAACAATAGTTGCACAGCCATTGGCCAACCTACCTTCCAAACTTGGATGAAAATTACCCTTAAGAAACCATCGCATATTTATAATACTTACCCATCCATTTTAACTGCATGTGGAATTGTATTAACCATCACATTCGCTTACATCAATGATTTCTTAGGAGGAAAGAAGAATTTCTTCTTTGTCTCGTTGTTCTTTATCTGCTTGATAATAGGCTGTTCACTGTTGTCATACTGGCATGTTTCCACCGGATGGCATTGGTTCTCCTATTTCTTGATTGGTATGCCAACTTCTTGGGGTCAACCATTCATCTTTTCGTGGGTAAACAGATTATTATTTGAGAATGATATGAAAAGAAGTTTCGTGGTTGTTATCACAAATACTTTAGCTTATGTCACCGGAGCTTGGGTGCCAATTTTGACATTTAATACAGCAGATCAACCAAGATATTTCATAGGATTCACTTACACTGCATGTTTGTCTGCCTTTGGATTGGTGATGACAAGTATAGCTTATTACTTAACCAAAAGAGATGAGCGATTAGCAAAGAAAACGGACGTGGAGCAAGAAGAGAATAGCTCCATTGTCCAGTCTACTGAATCTAATAGCGAATTTATCAAAGTCCAATAGAAATATTCCATTAGAGGAAAGTTTATTGCCACACATTTTCGGTGACAGGGGTAAGAGTATACATCTTTGCTTGGATAAATTAGTCTGTGACTCCAATTTTTAGCTGAATCTACGCAGAAAAATATGATCTTGACAATAAGTTAACGCAAGCAGCTCTTTTTCACAAATGATGAAGATATCTGGTTATACTTTCATCAATATTTCACCATCAAGTTTGATGCAGATAATTAATATTACAATTTTCACTTCAATGAACCAAGAAATAGAAATTTTATGACCTCTTGAATTGCTCTCCAATGCGATACGAAATTATTGGATTTAGATATTCAAGAAATTTGCTCATATATAGAATGTTATGCACATTAGATTGTACCAACCTTAATCATCAAAAATATGTATTCAATTACATCGCATGACAAATAAGTAGATACATAAAGCTCAAACCAAATAGAATACATTTATGGCCACAAATGAATGGGACGTTGCAATTGGAAGGCACTGTCGATTTTGAAGACATTTGAGTATTGATAGCTAAAGAATATGGAGATGATTGTGAATTTTCGGATTTTTTTGAACCTACAAGAAACTGTCAATTATAAAAGGAGAAATTCGAGAACCCCAATTAACGAAGTATAGGAATTTGAGCCTATGCATATAATATTGTATTTTACATTTCTGTATATCACAAATAATCCGCTCAAAATAGCTACAGGTTTCATTTGTGTCGTCCTTACTCTACTATGTTCACTCCGTGACCATGCGCAATCACGATTTTGATGCCACTTCATATGAACTTCCAATAAGGGGTTAAATTATTTGAAGACTTTCACTTTATTGGCAACAAGTATGGTTGATATGTGTAAAATTTAGTATTTAAATACTTCGAATTGACTACTGAGTTTGCCTGGACCACGTTATTTGGAATTGAGATCATTTTTTGCAGCCACACTTTCAGTATGTAAGTCAATTGTGTACAGGCAAAACAAAGGTAAGGGTGATTTAAACCACAGCTGTAGATCTATTTATAATCGTCAACTTCTCTATGTTAAATAGTAATTGTATTCAATTCATTTCGAATCTTGTGGATCATGGATGATCCAAATACAGAGTTGACAAAAACTCCAGCGTTGGTGAGAGAAATCAGTATAGATGAAGGAGATGAACCTTATATTGATTTAACTGTGGAGCTTTCTTCTGAGGAATTGGAATATCGAAGAAAATCCAAATGGTTTATAGTAAAGTGCTTTCTTTGGGATGGAGCAGACAAACATCCACTTGAACAACGGTACTTGCTCAAGTTAGATTTTTTTTTACTTTCATCGTCATGTCTTGGATACTTCATCAAAACCTTAAATCAACTGAACATCACAACTGCATATATAAACGGAATGGATGAATATTATGAAATGGACAAAAATCAATATAATTATATGGCAGCTCTTTTCACAGTTGGATATGTTCTTGGTCAGATTCCTTCCAATATGATACTTCAGAGAATTTCAGTAAGGCATTACCTCGGAGGTATGGAAATACTCTGGTCAGTATTAACCATCATGATGATATTTTGTGGGAGAAACCAGATAAACAGTATCTATGCTATTCGATTTTTACTTGGAATACTCGAAAGTGGATACTTTCCTGGGTTGGAGTGGCTACTTGGATCGAATTACAGTACCACAGAACTTACTAAAAGAAGTGCCCTCTTTGCCATTTCAGGAAGCTTTAGTGGAATCATTTCAGGTCCTATTCAGCAGTTAATCATTGAACATTTTGGGGAATCCAAAATCCCAACATTCAAATGGATGTTCATATTTGATGCGTTGATTAGTTTTCCCGTCGGTATTTACACCATGTATGTTGATCCAAATACCCCCTCCACGACTGATGCATGGTACTTTGACGAGAAGGATAAATTAGTGGGGTTGGAACGAAGGAGGAGAATTGGTGCCCAATTGACAACCAGAGCACCATTTACTTGGAAGAAGATTAGATCTTTCTTCAACACTTGGCATATTTTCGTGTTTCCTCTAGTTTTTGTGGCATTCAACAATAGTTGTTCAGCAATTGGGCAACCCACTTTTCAATCTTGGTTGAAACTCACACTTCACCAGCCTGCAAAGGTGTACAATATCTACCCTTCATACATCAAGATTGCTGGAATTTGCATCACTCTAATATTTGCTTATGTCAATGATTTCTTTGGTGGGCGCAAAAACGTTTACTTCATTTCGTTGTACTTTGTGTGTTTGCTAATAGGGTGCATCCTGTTGGCACTATGGGACATACCACTCTGGTGGCATTGGGTTGCATATTATTTGGTCGGAGTACCAACTTCTTGGGGACAGCCCTTCATTTTCACTTGGGTAAATCGCTTACTTTATGAAGACGACATGAAGAGAAGTTTTGTGGTGGTTACCACAAACACTTTGGCCTATGTGAGTGGAGCATTTATGCCCATTTTGGTATGGAATACCAAATACCAGCCCGAGTACACCATTGGTTTTACGTATACGGCATATCTCTCGGTCTTTGGCTTGATTATGACGTTGGTGGCACATCAATTGAGCAAGAGGGACGAGCGGATTCGTTTACAAGGGGAACAGGGGTCTCTATTGAAATCGAATTCCGATACTATGTATGTCTAATATAAGTGATATTTCTCTAATTGATGAAAATGGACGACTCCAAATTGTCTGGATCAATGTTCCTCCATTCGGCAAGCCTCTGGGGAAATTCCAGGGGCGCCAATTCAGGATACTTGGACTCAATCGCATTGATTATCTCGTTGTAGAGAACGGTGTATGCCTTTGCCGAGAAGTGGATACCATCGTACAAAAACTCGTCCAATTTGGCCGAGTCATTGAACAATGCTTCTTCTGTGAAGCCCCCGGCTTCCTTCATTGCATTCCAAAGGTCAACATACGCAACGTCAAACTTCTTTGCCACCGCCACAGTTACGTCTGCGTATTCACGGTTTTTCTTATTAGTGGTGAGCGGTTTGGTGTGATCACGTCCATTGGCCTTGAGTCCAATAGCACACAACTTGCTGTCGTGGAGAGTTGGAGAGATAAGGATCGGCTTGATATTACTTTCGAGGGCCAAAGTCACGAGCTTGGTCAAGTTCTCCTCGTACTTCTCTTTTGGATTGAACTGGATCCGGCCAAGTTTGTCATCGCAATAGAGAGTATCGTTGGTACCGATGAAAATGGTCATCAAGGGGATATTGTCCTTGGCTGCATTCAATTCACTGTTTAGGATTCTGGGAAGGATCAAGGACGCATGGGTGGAATTGTACCCAGAGTAACCTCGGTTGATCACATCGAGCTTTCTAGCGTAAGCGTCCTGAATCTCGGGGTGGAATCCGAACCCCTGCAGCTGCAGGTTCAGGAATTGAGTAATGGAGTCTCCGAAGAGCAAGAACTTCTTGTAAGATAAAGACATGCAGAAGGAGAATGCGTGCAACGTGTGCAATGTTGGAGGTGTCCCTAAACTGAGTTAGATTGTGCAGATAAACCAGTCCGATATATAAATGCACCGGTTGCGAGCGTGCGCATGGCATCAAATTCAGATTCAATTTTCACCTAGGTTCCATCACCATCGTCCCAGGAGTGGCTCAGTCGGCCGTGTTGCAGTGGACCGGGATCCCCCACATCAAGAAATCGGATCCCACATTACATCTTTATTCCGATTCCCATACTCCTTCGTAGTCCATTCCCGACTATTTTTGTTCAGTGTAATTGATCTGCCACACTAGTCCATAATCCAGGGTACATTGTTACCACGATTAATTCAAATTAATGCAGGGCAAATCATACCCATATATTTCAGATCCATGCGTGCCAATGTAACCTCTAGGCCAGACAGCTCCGGGTCAACACTTGATTGTTTCCACCACTTTTGCGCACCTGCGCCACAATAACCATACACTGTTGGGAACAGATTGGCGAAAACGGCACCAATCCGTATCCAAGAAATTCCCCAGAGATTCCGATACTCGGCGCACCTTTTCTGACAATTTATGATCCCAATTGTCTCTGGATTCCGAGAAAAAGGCGCCCACAACGCCGTGATTTCCCTCCCCATATTAACCTGTTGTGTCCTGCACCAAGATGCATAATCTGCCTTTGCACCCACCCAGTATCATCTGGAGTGTTGACGTGAACCCCGACACCAAGCCCCAATGGAGTACTATTCCCGGACCATGTCCTGTCCTATACACCCAATCCAGTTACCCAACCGACCCAACCATCCAAATTCCCCTTTCCCACCCGATCCAATTGCCCTGATCCAGTGCCATTCCTGCCCGGAGCCTCCACATGTTGCCCCACCCAAACCCCGCTGTCTCGCCAATCCACGGGGGACCCAAATCTCCGTGTTTCTTGGCCCTATTTCTCCATGCTAGATGCACTCCTCTCCTCCCATCACCAATAGCAGTTGGACTTTGGCAGAAGGCAAAATGCGAGAGATTGCGCCCTGGCAGGATTTGCGAGCACATTTCCGCGACCCCACATTTCGATTTGTATTGTATATAAAAGCGATGAGCACTTCACATTACAGATATCTGCACCCCCAGAATTGCCCCCACATTTCGACCATGACCGTGCAAGTCCCCTGGTGGAAAGAATCCACGGTATACCAAATCTGGCCCGCATCCTACAAGGACTCCAATGGCGACGGAATCGGCGACATTCCCGGCATCATCTCCACCTTAGATCATGTCAAGAGTCTCGGAGTTGACGTGATCTGGTTGTCGCCCATGTACGACTCGCCCCAGGACGACATGGGCTACGACATCTCCGACTACGAGAACATCTACCCCAAGTACGGAACCATCCAAGACATGGACAACTTGATTGCCGAGACCCACAAGCGTGGCATGAAGTTGATTCTCGACTTGGTCATCAACCACACCTCGTCGCAGCACAAGTGGTTCCAGGAGTCCAGATCGTCCAAGACAAACCCCAAGAGAGACTGGTACATCTGGAAGCCCCCAAGATACGACGAGCAGGGCAACAGACACCCTCCCACCAACTGGATGTCGTACTTCTCCGGCTCTACCTGGACCTACGATGAGTTGACTGACGAATACTACTTGCACTTGTTTGCCCTGTCGCAACCGGACTTGAACTGGGAGAACGAGGAGACCAGAAAGGCCATCTACAAGTCTGCCTTGACCTTCTGGTACGAAAAGGGTGTGGACGGCTTCAGAATCGACACTGCTGGTATGTACTCCAAGGTCCAGACCTACCCCGATGCTCCAGTTGTCTTCCCCGAACTGGAGTTCCAGCCCTGCAAGATGTACCACCAGAGTGGTCCCAGAATCCACGAGTTCCACAAGGAAATGTTTGCTGAAGTTACCTCCAAATACGACGTCATGACTGTTGGTGAGGTCGGTCACTCGACCAGAGAAGATGCCTTGAAGTACGTTTCCGCCAAGGAAAAGGAAATGAACATGATGTTCTTGTTTGACGTGGTTGAAATCGGCTCGAATCCCGCTGACAGATTCCGTTACGACGGCTACAACTTGAGCGATTTCAAGAAAGCCTTCGAAACCCAGAGCTCCTTTGCTGAAGGAACAGATGCTTGGACTACCGTGTTCACTGAAAACCACGATCAGCCAAGATCCATTACTAGATTTGGTAACCAATCTGCTGAATTTAGATCCAAGTCTGGAAAGGCTTTGGCCTTGTTACAGGCCACCATGACCGGTACTGCTTTCATTTACCAAGGTCAAGAAATCGGTATGATCAACTTGCCAAGAGACTGGTCTATTGACGAGTATAAAGATATCAACACCATCAACTATGTCAAGCAATTTAAGGAAAAGTACGGAAATGACGCCGACTATAAGAAGAAGTTCGAGACCCTCATGGACAGTATCAACTTAGTTGCTAGAGACCATGCAAGATCCCCTGTTCAATGGGATGATTCTCCAAACGGTGGTTTCACTACTGGTACTCCATGGACAAGAGTGAATGACAGCTACAAAGAAATCAACGTGAAGTCCCAAACCAACGACTCCGATTCTTTGCTTTCTTTCTGGAGAACAGCCATCAGAACCAGAAAAGAGTACAAGGATTTGTTCATTCATGGCTCCTTCCAAATTCTCGATGTCGAGAACCCAGACACTTTTTCGTACTTGAAGATCAATGGTAAGCAAAAGGCTTTCGTCACAATCAACTTCACTGATTCTCCAAAGAAATTTGTTAACCATGCTGACGGAGACATCGAATTGATCTTTGCCAATGTCGACGACGTAAGCAAGGACGAATTGAGTGCATATGAAGCTAGAGCTTATCTCGTTAAGTAGTTATTTCACTTATATCCTTGAGTATGAATTACGTTTACTTTCACTAACATTTTCGTAAGAGAAATAATCTTTTAAAAATAGACTAAGGTAATATTAAGGCTTCCTATAAATTGAATTGTAATTGTTATTCGTCGATTTTGAAAATCATGTTCAAAAAGGATAACGAGGTATAATGCATGGACGTAGATAATTAAAAGTTTCCTAAAATGCTGAGAATGCTCTTGCAAAAGTTTGTGGGTTTCCGGTGTATTCGTCATCAATGGCAACAATCTTGTCATTAAACCAGAAACCAATCAATACAACTGCATAGATTAATATCAAGATGACTCCCTTGAAATAATTCGATTTTCCTTCTGCGTAGATGTAAGTGAATAAGTAAATTGAAATTAATGTGGCAATGATATCCCACCTTGGAAACACTAGAGAAAACATATTCTCCACCAGAAGCGGTGCTTTATAAATAGTGAAAAGAACCAAGCTCGGAATTTGGATCAAAACGACCTGCAATGCATAGGCACTACCAATTTCCATGGACAATGCCACATTTCCTCCAATTGCGAACGAAATAGCATTCAAGAATTCGGTAGTATTAGGAACCAATGCAAAAACAGTCAATCCTAAGAATTTTGGATCGATTGGATAGTCAACTAAAACATCGTCGACATTGTCAACTAAAATTTCAGCAATAACAGCATAAACCAAAGTAGCACCCAATAAGATAACTGTAGACTTATTACGCGACCAGTTAGGAGCGTCGTGGCCACCACCGCCTTCTTCTTCTTCCAATTCTTCATTATTGAGAATACTGGCCTTACGGTTAGGGGTTTGAATTGGCACTTCAAATGAAGTAGTTCTCAAGTCTGGCTTCGGCGATTTTAATTGTTCTTGTTGTCTGCTCTTAGAAACTTCCAAAGATGGAGAGGGCACTGCTGAGGCGACTCTGCTTGATGCAGCACTGGGTCTATTCTTAAAATCGAATCCGGTAGTCAAGTTGCTGGAGGCAGAAGGAGGCAATCCAGAAAATCTTGCGCTGCTACCGAAGTAGGACTTTGATGGAGTGTCGATGCTGGTAATACTTGGAGAACGCAAATACTGATCGTCCTTCTTCGTTGGGGCCTCGTGTGAATTAGTTGCCCAAATCAAGGAAGCATGTGTTCTCAAAGTGAAATATAATCCACAAACGTAGGCAAGGAATAATGCAAGAGCGACAATCAACGAGAAGGGTTGAAGGGCATTGTAGTACAAAGAATCCAAGGACAAAGCTGGTTGGATGAACCGGCACTTGACACAATTATCCGTAGCGGCTGTGGAAAATGGATCGACGTTGCACTTCTTGCACTTGAGTTCATATGCTCCATAAATTTGATAGAAGAGAGATGGGGCAAACATCGTAACCATGGCATAAAGCAACATGGTGGAGGAAACACCGGCAGACCTTGGGTTATAACGCTGGGTCTTTCTCTTCAAGGCACCACCACACATAGACAACCCTGGCAATAAAAGAACACCGCCAAGAATGGAACCAATCATGGAACCTTCAACCAACTTGCCCTTGGATTGATTCAATGCAACACAGTATAAGAAGATTTCAACAATTGTTGAGAAGAATGCATTGATTACTGCACCAACGCCCATTGAAGATTGTGCTGAAATGGAAGCAACTGCTTGGCCAATAAAGTATGCCAAAGGAATAATAGAGAACAAACATGCACAGAACAAGAAGGAGGGGTCTGTGAACCAAGTATTCCAGCCCAATCTTTCTTTGAGAACGTAGTAATCGACAATGACGAAGGCAACAGCTGCCAACAAGTTGATGAAGAAAATGTTTGTTCCGTCAATGGTGTATTTATAGTAGTGGAATCCACAACTTCTATAGGTACACAAGATAAGCAGCTGGTGCTTTCTCTTTGATTCGTCTCTTTTGTAGTACTCCTTTTCCAACTCAAAGTCTAATGCTAAGGGGTGACGTCTCAAATGGTCGCAAAGAACATTGGTGATATTTGCCATGGGGATAGTAAAGACAATCATCCAACACAAAATGCCGATTAGGTATAAGAAGTTTTGGAGAATGACGTAGAAGAAGAAGTAGAATGCGATACGGGCGGTAGACCATCTTCCTCTGCCAAAGAACCGCACCTTGATATCGTTGCCTTCTTCGTTTTCGTCGCCATCTTCGAGTGCTTCGGCGGTGGAGTCGGCCTCGCCCAAAGAGGAATAGGCATCTCTGAGGGGTCTTCCGGTGTGGTCCTTGATTAAGGGCCTCGTCTCGTTGGTGGCTGTGTATCTTCTGGGAGGAGCAAAAAACAATCGTCCTTCTTCCTGGATTCTCCACCGGTGGAATTCCGTGATGGACCGGCCGTCCAACTCGTCTTCGTCCAAGTAGTTTTCGTCGCGGTTCAACAACACGAACTTGCCAAAGGGCCACAAGCCGTAACGGCCCACCTTCAACAACAAACGGACGTATTGTCTCAGGTAGCGGGTGATGGCGAAGCCGGAGCAAGCAAACACAAAGAGGGCGCCGACTAAGCACACGAACCAGATCAACAAGCCGAAAGTCACGGACCACACGCAATTGGTGAGGATGACACCCCAGGTGATGGTGGCATTGGGCTTGTGGGGGTTGAATGCATGGATGTCCTCGTCGGCACGGTCGGCCACGGAACGCTTCTTCTTGTACAAACTGGGCTTCCAGATCTTGATACCGAAGGGGTGGGTGGAGTTGATGGCGTCCTGGCGGTCTTTCAAGTTCAAGGACTCGAGGGTCTGCGACGACGACGACGAGTCGACAGACTGGGCGTCGGAGTCGCGGGCGGCGTCGTCCAAGTCGGCATCGGCGGTCTCCTGTTCACTGGGGTTGGTGGTCGCCTCGACAAACGCGTCGGTGTCGAGCAATGGCCTGTCTTCGGAGGAGCCTTCCATGGGCGACATCACCGCCTTTCTGGGGCCCTCCACGTCCTGGGGCTCGGCAATGTGCTTCTTCTTCTGCAACGCCTTGATAGCGTCGGTGTAGCCCTCGATGTAGTCACGGTCGCTCTTGCGGGGACCCAGGGGGTCCTCGTCCAGGGCGGCGGCTTCGTCTATGGCATCGTTAATGTCGTCGTCGACGGAGAACACGAGTTTCTGGTGAACTGGGCCCGACATCATGCGCTTCATGTGCGGCTTGGACTTGAGCTTCTTGAGCTTGGACGTGGAGCTGGACGTGTGGCGAAGGGAGGGCGACATGGCCACGGACGTGGTGCTGGCGTTACGGGACGAGAGGAGGTCGGGGTCCTGGGGCTTTATTCTGGGGGATTTGGAAGTGCCACGGGAAGGTCCCGTGGAGGCGGTGCTGGGACCGAGACCTGCAGGGGGAGCTTTGGAGTCGGACATGGCGACCTGGCTGCAGAGAAGAGAAGTTATCTGCTGGTACGGCGTGGGGAGGTTTGTATTGCAAGTTTGTGCGAAAGGTACACGATAGGGGAGATCTCCTGCAGATATGACGTAGAGAAGGTAACAGGGAAGAAGGGGGATAGAGAGGGGGTGAATAGAGAGGGGATGTAAAGAAAGAATAGATGGAGAGGGTGGATGGAGAGGTGAAGGTAAGGAAGGAAGGAAGGAAGGAAGGAAGGAAGGAAGTGGAGGTGATGGGAGGAGTACAGTGGTTTAGGTTTCATAATGCGAGATTCATCCTCGGTGCTCGCTAGCGATGCAGCGGAAATGGTACGGCCGCCTAACGGCCAGAATTGTTCCACCACGAGCGCGTCTGTCTACGACATGGAAGGCTCAGGTGGAACTGGGCCAGTGCACCTCATCCGTGGAATTGTATAATTCAGTGAAAATACAGAATAGTATGTTCTCACAGGATCCACATTATTGGTGCAGATCGTTCCAAGCCAGGGGTATCCATGTGTCATGTGTCGGTCCTTCTCTTTGTCTCGCCAATGTGTGGAAATTGACCTGCTGAGTATTGTCTCGGCATTGCCTAATTGCATACTTCCTGACGAGAGTTGCAGCCGGTTGGATTGTGGCACAACCAACCATAGTGTGACGGGAAGGGCCTGGGTGAGAAAATAGCCCTATTGGTGTTTCATTTGGTGCCCATGAGTTTATATTGTTTCTACGGATGTGCTTGGTTTTTATGTCTTTGGTCTTCATATCCTTGACCTGTTTTGTCCTTGGCCCTTCATGTTAGTTTCTCTTGACGATTTGACCACCATCAACCACCTACCTACTTCTTTCTTTAACACTTTTCACTCGTCTCTTTCTTTTACCTGGCCATGGTGCTACTTGTATTTGGACTACAATCTTATAAATAAGTCCATGCTTCTTGACTTCTCGCTCTAATCTCCCAATCTTCTTCCCTTTCCTTGGAAGCCCGACAGTATAGAGGTGGGGTTGGTCTCGAGGTCTTCCACTGCGGCTGTCTGGCCAATAGGCTTCCTCTTGGAAGGTGCGACTGGAGGAGTTGAAAATGCCGTCGTTCTCTTGGAGTTGTTGATAGGATAATTAAGCCAACGGTACAACGTCAATGGCGCCTTCAAGTACCCTTTATCAAAGATGGCATCCTCGATCCAGTCTTCAGGTACGCCCTGGCTGGTGCCCACACGTCTGCCTGTCCTAACATTCTTGGGGATCTGGCCATAGGAGCGAGAAGAAAGGTTGTAGAATGGCATGGTATTGGACTGGATACAGAGGTAGATGTAGCCTCCAAAAATGCCAATCAACGAGTAGACAAGAGTAAACTTGCCTCCGATGATGACCTTGGCCGCCAAGTTGAAAAGGGGGAGGTAGTATGCTTTGATGGGCATGATGCCGAAGAAGTTGATGATCAGGTTCTTGGAGGATCGGGACCAGATGTAGGTGATGCACGAGAGCATCATGTGGTGGTAGAACGGCGGGAACACTGAGGAATAGAAGTATGCGCAGATGAAACTGACCAACAAACAGGTGAACAGAATGATGGTACCCGACAAAAACGTGAACCACAAGCAATCAGGGAAGTTGCGGCGGAACTTGTTTGCCTCCACATGGTTGGCAAAGGTGTAGAAGAAATAAATATCGAAGATTGCCTCGGCTCCGTTGCCATACAATATACCTGCAGGAACTAGGAATGAGGTGAAAATCCTGTAGAATTTAAGTACCGATATCAATATGGCCTTTGCTATTTCGTAGTTGGAGCTCCTCTCTATGATAAATCTAAGATAGACATACTCGCCGACCCAGTCAAACAACAAGTCATCTGCTTTGGTAATTGACAACGAATCAGCCAAACACACCAAAACCGTGCACACGGTGAAGAATCTTGTGACTGGTGGGATGTCTTTTATCCTTTGCAAGATGTCGGACATGGTTCTGAGGTATGGTGATGGTGTAGGAGATACATTCCATTTGATACGTATACAGGAAATTGCCACAGGAGTGCACATGGGCACCAACGAGTAGTCAGCCAGACTGTATGAATGCATAGAAATGCCATATAGGAGTGATTGGGCCAAGAACCTGCTCTGGCCTTAAGGTGAAGATCTGTAGAAATTCTACTTTTAAACGGTACAATAAGGTAGACTTTTCCAAGAGAGGCTAGAATGTCTGATTTAGATTGTCAGAAATACACATAGTCTCCATTCATTGGGCTAGAAGTAGCTAGGCAAGTTGTCTTCAGATTTTGCCACTAGTCCCATAAGTTAATTAAGAAATGTTATGGTTTCCATAGTGGAAAAGATGAAAATGGAATGTCTATTGCATTGAGACTTTATTAAGTTAGTCCCTAAATACGAAATTACTTTATTTTTCTATTTCTTTAATTTTATTGAAAATTTGAAAAATCTAAAAGTGTGCAAGTGGATATTGAAAGGAACTTATCCTCAAACGTTCCTTTAAGAACTTAAATCACAACCGCAACTGGTACTACAATTGATGTCTCAATAATTTCAAAGAACTGCTTTTATTTGCTTCCTTGACTTTTAACTATTGCATTTTTGTATCCAACTTAAATTATCACTTCTCCCTTCTTACTAAAATAGACCAAGAAGAAACATCCAATTGCATTTGAAAGAATTAGACTCTATAAGCTAGATCAACGGTTATGTCAACATCATCCTCATTTTGTCTTGCCTTTCTACTGTCCATCAGCATTTTGCACCCGTTGAGAAGGACCAAATTTACGCGCAAACTGATTAGCCATTTTTTACACACTAACAACACCCAGGTTTCTTTGTCCAACCATGAAGCTTGTACGGTTCTTAATGAGCATGCCTGGTGCCACCAACCAGTCGGTGACCGTCGAACTCAAGAATGGAACCTCCATAAACGGCCAAATATTGTCATGCACGCCGCTGATGAACCTTTCCATGAAAAACATCAAGCTCATCCAGCCCCACCAAGACCCCCAGCTATTGCAGTTCATCAACATCAGAGGCAACCAGATTCGTCAAATCATCTTGCCGGACGACTTGAACATCGACAGCGTGTTGGCCAAGAGTGTCACCAAGATAAAAGGAGATGGAGCAGGTCCCGGCAACCAGGACGCCAATGGCGCACCCAAAAGAGGAGTCAGACCGATGAGAGGCGGCCGTGGCGGCCGTGGACGAGGCCGGGCTTTCTAGAGTATCAAGGTATACTTTCTAGGGGTCTACTTTTGCATAGAAATGATATAGTATTGTATAATTGTAATGTATTATGTACAGGGAACACCGCCGTAGGGGCCAGCAAAGGGCTCCCGAGTGTCAGTGGACACATGGTCGAAGTCTGGTATATCGCAGACTTCCTCCAAATCAAACCAGCCAGCCATGCTGGCATCACCAGAACTTCCGCATGCCTGTCTAGTACCAGGTCTTCTTTCTGTCCTCTCTCTTCTGTATTTGCTTCTTGTAGCCGGGTCTGACGGCCAAAATGGTCTCGTCCATTTCGGAGATGGCCTTGCTTCTGGCCTCGAGCTTCTCGGGCAACTCTCTCTCCCATTTCTTCTTCTTCTGCGTCAACACACCTCTCATCCAGTTCTTGTTGTAGTACTTGTCTTCGTAGAACTTCTTAGGAGTAGGAGGCAACAAGTCCTGGATGCCGAACTTGCGGGCCATCTTGTACAAGTCAGCCGATCTTCTGAGCGAAAACTTGGGTCCGTGCCATCTTCCACTGTCTGGGTTCTTGTTTGGTAAGAAAGGGTTCATCTTTGGGTCGGTGATTTCCGAGGGCTTGGAGCTATATTCAGCGAACGGTCTGGGTGGGTACTTGATGAAGAAGTTGTGCAACTTCTGTGGGAGCTTGCTGAAGGCCTCCTTAGCAGTTAAAGACATGGTGGTAATGGGCCTGATATTGGTGATAGTTCCAAGTCTGAAAAATTTGACCACTGCACTATGTACAGGACCAAAGCATATGGTCAGAGGAGAGTGAGAACAATACCAGGAGAAAGCACAGTAAAGGAACATGGTACTAGCACAGGAAGAAAGACATTGATGATGACGTTGAAGTGTCGTTGAAAGACTTGGAATGTTTTTGAAATAACATTATTCAAGGTAATAATTTTAAGGAAGATAATTTTTCACGAAATTATCACTGCGATCGGTATACTGTTTTAATGAAAGAGGATAGCATTAAATACAACAGTGAATTGCTTCCCACTCTATCGAATTGAAAACTTCAAAACTGATTCAACCAACAGAAACCAATTTTTCACCACCCTCAATTCGTATTGACTATTCTCATTCCCTCTTCAATTCTACTCTCCCTCTTCAATTCTGCTCACTCCCTCTTCAAATCCACAGCTTCAACAGTTCATAATTACAGCTTACAATCTTAATTCTTAATTCCTAATTCTTAATTCTTACAGCTTCAATTACTTTTTTGGTCTCTACATTTCCACTCAATTGATTATATGTATTCATCAATTAATTTATTCGGGGCCATCAATAAGACACTTGACGGCACCGCCTCCGGATCTCACGAGATCGTAGGCCTTGATGGCATCCTCGAACTTGTAACGGTGGGTGATCAACTGCTCGAAGTCTATAGGGGCCTTGTCCTTGCCGTTCTTGTAGTTCTCGTCGAAGATCTTGACCGAAGTCTTGTAGTCGTTGAAGCCGTATCTGAAAGAACCGAACAAGGTCAATTCCTTGGTAGCAAACTCGGTGATGGGGAACTTGACAGGACCGCCAGCGTTGCCGACCTGGACAAAACGGGCACCAGCAGCGGCGATCTCCACACCCAAGTTGATACAAGGCTCGGCACCAGTGCACTCCAAGATCACCGTGGGACGGTGGCCATCAAAAGCGGCAATCAACTCCTTGGCTCCGCCAGTTCTGGAGTTGAAGACGTGGGAGGCGGCGCCAATGGACGTGGCCAAACCCAACTTGTTATCGAACACGTCGATGACAATGACACCGGCCGCTCCGAAGAGCTTGGCCACAGCGGCCGCCAACAACCCGACGGGCCCTGCCCCGAAAACAGCCACGTAGTCGCCAAACTTGAGGTTGGCCAACTTGGACGCATGGACACCCACACTGATGGGCTCGACCAACGCACCCATTTCCAAGGAAACGTGGTCGGGAAGCTTGACCAAGAAGTCCTCGGGACTCTTGTAGTACTTGCAGAGCGTACCAGGAGGGTTGGGGCCCTCAGAGTTGGGCGTGGCGGCAAACACCATATGAGGACACAAGTTGTAGTGGCCGCTCTTGTACTCGTCACTCAATCTGGAGGGCACACCGGGCTCAATGGCGACTCTGTCGCCCACCTTGAGCAGGGTGACGCCAGGACCCACCTGGGTCACCACACCGGACGACTCGTGGCCCAACACCATGGGCTTGTTGAGCACGAAGTTGCCGATCTTGCCGTGGGCGTAGTAGTGGATGTCCGAGCCGCAGATACCGGTCTTCTTGACCTGGACAATCACGTCAGTGGGGAGGTCGATTTGTGGGGCATCGAAGGTCTCGAAGGTGATGTCGTCGATCTTGTTCAACACGAGCGAAGGGTTTGACATGGTGAAAGATAGAAGAAGTAAGTAGAGAAGAAGAGAGCAATAGAATCAGGGGAAGCACTCTATATATAAATATTTACTTCGACGTGCAGTATGCACATCATATGGTGATTTTCTCACACCGCATTACCCCATACTTCGGGCGAACTATGGGTATTTTCAATAGAGAGCGATGGCAGGTGGATGCGGAAACACGCAATAATGCACCTATGCAGTCAGTAGTCCGTTTTGCGACGGTGCAGAGAGGACGCCTTAGTGTCTAGATTGCCGTCTACAGGCATTGTTGCGGATAGCTTCCCGGGTAGCTTTCCTGTTCTTGCAAGCCACACGGACTGGGTACGGACAAGTGGGACGGACTAGTGGGTAGACAAGAGGAAATACAAGTGGGTGCAAGTATTGTTGGCAATGATGTGTCTCGAGACGAGGCGTATGAGGACATTACGGCGGGGTGGGTCTTTGTATGTCCATTTGTACAATTTATATAGCCACTTTGTCCTACATTATAGGGTATATTTGTTGGTCTACTTGAGCACTGAGATCGGTGGAACTGAAACGCCTGAAGGGACGTTAGTCACGTTACCAATAGATACGTTGGTTTGGATTGGGTCCAACGGTCTAGAAGAAATGGAAATGTATGAATTAGGGGCATATAGGCAGGAAATCAAGGTAGAATCCCGGTCGAGAGTCGATGTTGTGCATATTCTCTCCAATTGACCTAATGCATGCACTTAGTTGCAGTCACATTACCAATATAGTGGATCGAAGACCCTGGAGATACCCTTTGGATTGGAAGTAAAGGTACAAGGCCAGAAACGGTCGACTGTGGGATGTAAGTAGGTAGGTCACTCTGTTAATCGCAATTGGCCTTCAATATGTCAGGTTACCAATCGATAGGATGATAGACCCTGGTATTCAATTGTGGACTAGTATTTATGTAGAAAGAACAGAATGCAGTATAGAAGACCCTGGCATTGAATTCACTATAGAAGACCTGGTATTGAATTCACTATAGAAGACCTGGTATTGAATTCATTATAGAAGACCTGGTATTGAATCCACTATAGAAGACCCTGGTATTGAACACACTATAGAAGACCCTGGTATTCAATTGTGGACTAGTCACTGGTATCTTCTCATTGTGAAATAGTCACTGATATGGACTAGTCAATGTTATATATTAATTATATTCAATGGGACACACGGAATACAAAACAAGTTTTTCTACGGTCAATAATCGATACTTTTCACCTTCTATCTCAATTGACCTTCACTCTCTACACAGAATGCTGCTACAGTTGTCGACTATTGATGTGTACTAAGTCATGCGTACGTTCGTAAAATGAAATGTGGACCGGAGACCTGATCTAATGAGCAATACCTTGCAAAGCTTCCAACACCTCCAACTCAATGTTGGCCTCAGCAACAGCAACCTCGTCGCCGGATGCGGCTCTCTTCTGGGCGTCGGCAATCAAGGACTTGACGGCCTGGCCGTCGAATTGCTCTGGCTTGAATGCCTCAATAGCCGAGATGGTCAACTTGTTTCCTGGCTGGACAGTGGCAATACCACCACTGACAAAGTATTGCTCGGTTTCACCGCTCTTGGTGATGACTTCCAACAATCCAGGTCTCAATTGCTCGACAATTGGAATGTGGTTGGCCAAGATACCCAAGTCTCCGTTGACGGAAGGCAAGTTGACCTGCTCGACCTCGGAGTCAGCGTACAACGTCTGGTGAGGCAAGGCCAAGGACAATCTCAAAGCTTCAGAAGCCTCGGTGGCGTAGGTTCTTCTGACAGAATTGCTGCTTTGCTTGGCAACTTGACGAAAGGCTTGTCTGAACATGGCGGTGTGGTTCGTCTTGGTGTGCTTTTTGAAGTTGGCAGTTGAATTTTTTCACTAGGGAATCCGAGAGTGCACGGGCAAATTACGAGTTTTCATTGGCCCAGCGTCGACTGCCCGATCGGGCAGTCTGTGTGCGCGCGCGCGTGGTGGTCTAAAAATCGCACATGTATTTATTATTGATTGATTGATTGATTGATTGATTGATTGATTGATGAACTGGTTAGTCAATAAGTCGTTCATCGCTTGTTCTAGTCGCTGCCGCCAAACTGGTTCAAGAAGTTGTCCACGTCGAACTCGTCGTCGTTGGGCAAGTTGCTCTGGCCGCCTCCGTCGAAGCGCTGGTCCAAAAGGCCCATGTTCAAGCCGTCTAGGTTGAGCTCGTCGTTACCAAGGAGGTTGTTCATGTTTAAGTCGAGGTCAGCGCCCTCGGTGTTGGCATTGGTGTTGGTCTGCGAGTTGCCACTCTCCATTCCCTGCATGAGCGGGTCGTCGGTGTAGTCTATGCCCGAAAGGATGTCTGCAGGGTTGGGAATGTCGTTGGGGTTCTTGTCTCCTCCGGTGCTGAGATCACCCATGTTAAAGTCGAAACCGGGCGACATGAAGTCGTTGTAATCGGTGGGTTGGCTGAAATCCTCCTGTCTCTTTTCTGCCGCGGCCTTCCTCTTCTTTTCTTCCTCCTCCTCCTTCTCCTTCTCCTTCTTTCGCTTGAGTTCTTCGTCCTTCGCTCGGCGTTCCTTGTCCTGCTCCTCGGCCTTGGCCTTCTCGGCCGCCTTCTGGGCCGCTTCCTTCTCCGCCTTGGCCTTGGCCGCGGCCTCTTCCTGTTCCTTGCGCTTTTTCTCCTCGCCTTGTCTCTTCAACTCCTCTTCTTCTAGTCGCTTGCGCTCCTCTTCCTGCTGTTTCTTTTGGCGCTCGAGCTCCTCCTGCTGCTTCAATTTCTCCTGTCGCTGCTTCTGCTCCAAGATCATTTCTATGACCCAGCGCGAGTCGCTGAACTTGGAGATCGTGTCATCTAGAATCTCGTCAAACTTGGCGATGCTGGAGGCTAGTTGCGTGGTGATGGTGGGGGTGATAAGCTGGTTGTTGGAGCCCGTGATGAGGTTGGACTGCTTTTTGTTGTTGTTGATGATCTCAAAGATGTACCCAGAGGTCTTGAGTATGTCATTTAGAGACTTGTCGAGCTTAGCCTGGAGATTCATCCTGGTGGTATGCTGGAGACGGAGTAGAGCTAAGTCTTGCCATTTGGAACCGAGCGTCACGTGAGAAGGATGGAACGGTAGGGAGAGTAGCTACTGTGTTAGAATACTTAAACCCAGTTACAATATGGTTACTCGTTCGTTACTAATATTCCAAGTAGCTTTCTAACATTCTACGTAGCTGCTAATATTCTATGGAGTTACTAACTAGCATTGTAGGTTACTGCAAGCACCATAACAGGAGAGATATATTCACATGCTTATATATCCTGGCAATTTCCACCGTTTCACTTCACAAAACATTTTAACACATCTTCCATTCCACTCAACTTATTCCTTGTCTTACTCTACTCCCCAGCTCCCCCACCTTCCCATTCATTCTTCACTCTTCCCTTCAAGCAGCTTGCACTCATTTGCCCTTCGCACATGTGCAGGACAGTTTTTCAGTCGCGGTCTCACATCGCGATACGCGTTCCATCGTGTTTTCCTTTACCTGGATACCAAAAGTCCTTCGTTTCTTTCCTCCTTCTTCTTCTTCTTCATCCAAACTTTCCTTTCACACACAGCAAGCACTCCAGGTGCCATGTATACCGAACAACTCGTTTCCAAACAGGGCCCGTTGGCTCACGTGTGGTTGGCGGCCAATTACGACAAGAAACTCACCAAACAACAGCTCTTGAGCACCAGCATCATCAAGTCGTCCGACTTCATCTCCAACCATCCCATAAGCTACTCCGCGTCCCAAGGCAGCCAGACCGAATCCGCCTCCATAACATTGAGATTGTCGGGCCAGTTGTTGTTGGGCATTGTCCGCATCTACTCCCGTAAAACCAAGTACTTGCTTGATGACGTGAACGACATCTTGTTGAAGTTGAAGACCTCGTTCAAATATGCCAGTGGCGTCAAGTTGGGCTCGGACCTCGTGGCCAACAAGGTCAACTTGCAGCCCCAAGACACCATCATCGCCAACGTCAAGTCCATCACCTTGCAGGACCAAGTGACGCGCTTCGACTTGTTGTACCAGGACGACTTGAATTTGGACGAGGACGTGTCGACCAACCCAGGCAGAGGAATATTTAGCCAGAGCCAGAGCACCGAGGATAGCTTCAGCTTCGACCATTCCATCGAGTTTGGCAGATACGACGACCGCCACGACCCAGTGACTCCAGGCAATGATTACGGGCTCGAGTTGGACTTTGATCTCAATGACGACGACAACGTGTCCGACCACTCCATTGAAGTGGGAAGAGACGTGTCGCAGGCCATGAACGACCCGGAAATGTCCATGTTGCTGATTGGCAAAGAAAACGACAATGAGCCTTTTGACTTCGATTTGGGCGAACCCGTCGACACTATCGAAGAGCCTGGACTCGATAACCCCAGTGAAGGAGAGACTTCCGACGGGCCAGAAGAACCCAGAACTCCCGAGCCAATTGCACCACCTCGCCCTAGAACCAAAAGAAACCGCATTACTGAAGAGGGTGAATTAATTACCAGCAAACGCAAATTGAAGGTGGACTCTGCGCAAGAAATGGAGGGTATTGCGATTCAATCGTTGAAGGACAACCAGCAATTGATTATAAACGGTTTCGGTAAGGACGAAACCTTGACTTTGAATTTAAGCGAGGCAGAGAAATTACAGCTCATTTACGAATTATCAGCTCCCGTGTCTGCCAATAAAAGAAGAAAGTTATGGAACATCGACACCCAACTTCAAGAAAGATGCATTCAATTAGCAAGACAGGAAAAAGAGCTCGAGGAGCAGCACAACTTGCAATTTGACCGTGACTTTGATGATTTCGACGCAAACTTGGACTTCGATTTGTCCTTACCCGATTTTGAAAATGAAGACGGTAACCCCGATGATTCATTTGCAAACCAAGTGATAGATGAAGTCCAAGAAGAGGAAGGCGAAGACGTAGAGGACGAGGAAGTGTCCAGTGGTAATATTGCCAGATCCACTATTCAGGTGGCAGACCACCTCAGAAATATTTTCCTTGACAAAGGAGAGACCGATTTAGCTGATCTCATGCAAAGAGACTTGACGATTCATGAGCACAACGACGAGTTGGTGCCATTAGGAACGATCAATACCAAGTCCAATCAAAAGAGAATCAACGAGAGAAAAGAAGCCACCAAGTGTTTCTTTGAATTATTAGTGTTGGCTACAAACGATTGCATCCAAGTGGATCAAGAGGCCCATGAAACCAATATTGGCGGAAACATAAATATCCGTTCCAGAGATAGACTTTTCAGTAATTTTCTCTAATTAATGAGAGAGAATCAATAACCCGGAGTTATGATTGTCTTGTATATGTACTATAATAAAATAGATCTATAAGGTTATTCGTGTAAAAAGCCAAGAATTCCATCATCAAGGCGATTGGCTGATTCCGAGTCTATAAAGACTCTCATAGCTTCGTCATTAATTGTCCAGTGAAGACAAGAACCATCTCTGAATCCTGCAAGAAGCAAGCTCCCATCCTGGTTAAATTTGATACTGGTTACAAAGTTTTCGGCTGTTGCAAGGGGAAAAGTCAAAACTGGCTTGAATATCCTATATTCCAAATCCCACAATTCTAAGATCGATTGCTGTTGATTGGATTTATTCATTAGACCAAGAGTGACGAATTGAAAATTTCTGTTGGGCCTGATAGCGATTTTTAAGATCAATGAGTTGGTGGGAATGGTGACCTTTGCAGATTTATTTCTAGGTTCCCAGACCCTCAACGTCCAATCCGAATAAGAACCCAAGAAGTAAACGTATTTGTTACCAGAAGGAAGGACTTGCAAATCAGTGGTACTAGGTGGAAATTCGTCTTCGATTGTAGGGGAATAGGTAAAGTCGACGTAGTCATTTTTGCTTTGGCTGGACAACTGATAGATTGCTCCAGCATCAGATGAAATCAAAACGTCATCCAAAAATTGGTGTTTTTCCGAAGCATTCAGCTTAATTGTAGGCGAATTACGCTCAATTGGGTTAAGTATCGTAGCAGAGGAAATCTTCAAGAATTCCTTGAGGTTGGTGAATTCGTTGGATGCCTTAGCTTTTAACAACTTGATGGAGTTCAGAGTAGGGCTTGCAAGGAGGTTGGTCGACCAGGTATTAATAGTACCCTCCTGGGAGAAGGAGACAATGGAATCATTTCCTTCAATGCTCATTTGGACCAACGCAGTGATAGCAGAAGTATGATGCTCAAAGATCAACCCGGAGCTAGCTTTGATGTCATTGGAAGAAACGGACGAGAACATGGGGGTGATCAACAGAGGCAAAATGGGCACATTGTCACCCTTGGAGTTTTCCAATTGCCAGATCACCACTTTTCCGTCAGATAATCCTGCAATGATCTTGGTGGACGTGACGAGGTCGAACTTTATCACGGTGATAGATGCGGTACAATGCAAGAAGAATTCAGGCACCATCTGGCCGTCCTTGACGCTGTAGATCACTGCCAACCCAATGGAGTGGTTGATTATGTGAGACGTAGGAGAGTATGCTATCACCACCAATTCTGGGAAATGGGGCGAAAAATCCATGGAAGCTATTGGTCTTGATTTCGCCTGGTCTATCTGGCTTCTAGTGCTTTCGGGAGTGATCTCTGACATGCCCTTGATGGCAATTTTGGAAGAATGATCTATGGGACGGGCATACCGATTCTGCACCGTCTGGACCTCTTCGACCTTAATTTTCTCCACTATGCTGATTGAATCCTTGATGGCAAGATCGAGCTCCACTTCGTTTGCCTCCTTGGATTTCTGTAACTCAGTGGGCTCTTCCTCTTGTTCTTCTTCATAAGTATTGATCATGGGCTCCAATGCGACATCCGGCACTGCCTGGATCGCTTTGTCGTAGGTGAGACATTCCTTTTCCACAGGAGGTGCCTGGAACCTCGTTGTATGTGCTGTTTCCGATGTCTGCAGTGCATGGCTGTCTACTTGGATTCCCACACTGATTCCAAGCTTGGGGGAGTTGTTCAATTTGTCGATCAATTGGTCGACTTTTGACTCGTCGCCCGAAGTGGACGTGAGTCTGCGCTGCTTGAGCTCTTGTAGGCGCTGCCGCTTCTGCTCCAAGAGGCTTTGCCTGTCCATCTTGACGTGTCTGTAGAAGAAAGGTGGGTTTGATGTTTACCCTCGGAGAGAAAGGGTCACGTGTGTACCGTACACTTGGATTTAGGGAGTTCCGAACCCTCGGATATCACTGGCACCCTCGGTTCTTGCAGCACCCAGTACCATACGCGTTAACAGTGAAACTAGCACACTCTTCTCTATTCGCTTCTACACCGTCCAAGATGAGTGGAATGGACATCGACGATATTCTCCAGGAGTTCGAGACCTCTGCTGCCAAGGAGATCATCAAGAAAAAAGTTCCCACCATCCACGAGGAGTTGACTACAGCCATGATCAACGAACGGATGGCTCCAGAGCTTCTTCCCTTCAAACACGAGCTCTTGAACAAGGTTCTCGAGAAGATCGCACAACAACAGCAGTCGCTTTTGGATTCCCATGAATACGGCGACATGAACGCGGAATCGGGGGTGGTTTCGGGCGACTTCAAGTTACAGCTCATGATTATCGAAACAGACATCGAGAGAATCAATTACTTGATACGATTGTATCTCCGGACCCGGTTGTCCAAAATCGACAAGTTCACCATTTTCTACATCAACGAGACGGCCGATGAGGATCCCGACTCCAAAGACAAGTTGTTGTCTTCCCAGGAACAGAAATACATGCATCAGCATTTCAAGATCTTGACCCAGCTCTACAACAACTGCTTCTTGAAACGACTTCCCCACACTTTGACGTTGTTGGACGACACCAGCGGCGGCCAGTCCATGATCGAGGAGCCCAACTTGAACCAGCCGGTCTTCATCAAGTCGGTTTCTGACAAGCCCATGACAATTGCCTTGGGCGACGACGACGAGCTTGATCTCGTTTACGACGGCATTTACGTGGTCAAGTACAGCTTGGTCAAAGACTACATCAAAATCGGAGACGTAGTCATGATATGAAGATGGCCATTTTGAATCCACTGGTCTATAAAATCGGACACCGTCATGACATAATAATGGCCATTTTGAATCCACTGGTCTATAAAATCGGACACGGCCTTGATATGATGACTGCTTTGTATTCATCATTAAAGCGGAGACGATATCCACTCAGTGTCTCGCTGGTCTATTAAATCACAGAATAATCGCATCCTCCAGGGCATTCCACGTTCTCTTCCACAATAAACCATTGTTTGAGACACCCAAAGTGGCCCCGATGGCCACACTTCAAGCTAACAGTTACCACCAAGCCCTTACTGGGCTCATGGCAATAGATACAATTGGGCTGCCTCTTGGAGCACTCATCACAGTACCAATAGCCAAACGCTTCCTTGAATTGTATTTTGGACTGGTCGTTCACAAGCAACTTCTGACAGAAGCTACAGAAAAACCGGAGATCCACCTCTTTTGTCACGAGCGGCTTGAGACTTTCCATCAAAACTCTCGGAGCATTATTAACCACCTTTGCAGCCGTCACAAACTGCCTCTTGCGGTGGAGAATGTCAACATATAGAGATAGCCATTCCAAGCCTTCCTCCTTGGTGATAATCTTGAACAAGTCGTAGAAAAGTAAAGTCAAGGTAGACGTCATGACTATGTCCCCTTGATTAGAAGCGTAGTCCAATATTTTGCGAAGAAGATTTTGGATTCTCCAGGGTTTATTGACCGTGGAATTATCGCCAGTACTGAACGCTTTGCTCAATTCAGACCTTTTAGCAGGTTCGGAGATTTCCGAATGTTCTTGAACAATATTGAGCTCAGACTTGCTGAGCTCCTCATTCATTCCTAGCTGACCAGGGGACACACGAGTACGATGCGGTGAATGAAGCCCCGGGGCAAAGGAGTCCCGTCTGGATTTCAACGAACCCAGAACTGTACTTCCATGGTGGTGGCTCTGTAATGCATGACTTTGGTAAGACAGTGAGTGATGATTTTGGCTAAAATAACCGGGACTGGAGCTTCCAGCATGCGATCTCGAGGAAAATGGAATCGAACTAGAATGGGCTGCAGCATTATGGAGAATGTTCAAGTTCTCATTATCCAAATCTTCCGATGGCATACCTGAATTCAGTCTCGATAGCCATCTTCGGGAATTAAATGATCTATGTTTGTGATGTGGAGTAGCAGCCGAATCCTTTGGCGAGTTCTCTGTCAGGTTATCTTCGCTGTAAATCGTGTCAACTGGCGACCTGATACGAATTGGAGAACTGTCTCTAGTGTGGACAGAACTGCGATGGAACGATTTGTTTGTCGACGACCGACGGCTCAGATGCTTATCTAAGATCTTTCCCTCTTCCTCCTCATCTTCGTCATCTATGACGGCTTCTTCATTTTGTCCTGTGTACTTGAATGATTGGTTTTTGATAACACTGTTAGTTCTGGAGGCTAGAGGGAACGTGTTTGAATGCATGCTTGCTCCTCTGCTTTGATTGACTTGTTCATTTATATTTCCTTGCGAGGTGTTTTTATGTTCAGTCAATTTGGATTCTTTTGGAGAAGTTGAAAGTACTGTCTTCGGAAGCTCGGTTGTGCTGCCCTTTCTGTCAGAATTAGAATTTCCTCCGTAGTTTGTTGTCAGCGTCAGGTTCGAATTATAGGAACCCACTATATTACCAATATCCGAGGAAATAGACTTTGAATCGACTTCTTCTCCCGGTTGCAATGGGAAGCTTTCCTCAGTATTCAAAATGACATCATTCTGACCAAATTCAACTTCTGAATCCTCTTCTAGGGCCACTGCAAGTAATCTCCAAATTTGCGAATCTCTAAATCTGTTCACATACTCTGCAACATTGGCATTGAGTAAGCACACATCAATTAAATTGAATCCGTCTGGAATAGCCACAACGTAGTTGTTTGCGAGTGCTTCAAACACCGAGCTATCATTCAATGGTAATGGCAAAGATAAGGGAACCATGTACGGAGAAGGGTGGTTTATCGTTACATATTTCTTGTTTTGATTCTGATTCATGCTCATCATCGGCGATTGCAATGATACGTTAGAATCCTGAGTGGTCTGTGAAGGTGTTCTGAAAATCTTGGGCTTGAAAATGCTACTCAAGTTAGATTGAGTTGTAGGAGGTTCGATAACCACACTTGAAGATCTGATTTGAGAAACAGGCGAGGGAGACTTTCCAGTATGCATGGGATTATGTGTGAAAGACCGAAGCATAGGAGGCTTTTCAATGGGTGAATTTGTGAGTGAAGATGAATAGATGCTGACATTTGGAGCCAAGGGCACAGTGGTTAATATTGGCTTTCTTGCATCATAGCTGCTTGAAATTTGATCCATGCTTCTGAACTCATTTTCATCTCCGAAATTGCTGAGACTGCTGTGATCTCCAGTATCACCTTCGGTCTCCAAAATCTCACTTTCACTCGCAATTTCGTTGTCAGTCATTTCAAACTCGTACTTTTCCTGGCTGACAAAGGTCATACTGCTGTAATCCTTATCCCAAGCCATGGCAACGGTGCTGAGCTCATCCAAAGGCCTGGAAATGTCAGATTCAAAGCGATTTTCCGGAGTATCCAAGTCGTAGGAGCTGAAGACATTTGCCTTTGTGATGGTCCAGACTCTTCTGGCATTCTTGGGATTTTTACCCCAGATGAAGTTTTGGAAAGGTTTATTGCCTGGTGAGGTGAGTACTTCTTTGGGAATGTATTTTCTGGCCAAATTGTACACGGTGATGGTGGAGTCATCGTTCAAGTACAGGCATGCAAAGTCGTAATTGTACAAGGGGTTGTTCTGGGGATTGAAGGGAGCATTCATTGCTTCTCTTTCGTCATAGCCCAACCTGTCGTCGTGTCTTGATAAGTCTATGCCGGGATTGTTTTCCAAAGTGTCGACAAAGTTGCGAGTTGTGTCTAGCAGTGTGTTCCATCTGACTTTCATTACCGGTCCATAGGTATTGATCATGTGTTCGGGGACGGTTCTGTTGTTGGACTGGGCAGATTCTCCATAGTTCCAGACTATCATCTTCTGATCTCTGCCTCCGGTAAGCACGTATTCTTTCTCGGGATGCACATGCAACGATAAGGCCGGCCCTGTGTGGAGGTTCCACTTTCTTTCCGGGGCAAAGTTGTTGTGGGAGTTGTAGGACCCACCAGAGGACCGGAGGTCGAACTTGCACAAGGCGCCGGAGTCGTGGACTGACAATACCGTGGTCTTGTTGCGGACCAAGGAATGGGGCGAGTATTGGCACGAACGAATGGGGTCCGAGTGGGTGTTGGCAAGGACAGTGAGCATGGGCTTGGGAGACGACGCACGCAAGTCCCAAAACTTGATGGTACCGTCCTGGGATCCGGAAATGAGGTGGTGGGGGCTGTCTGCCTCCAAGAAGTCCAAGGAGTTGATGCACCGCTTGTGGTCCGACAACTTGTACAACAACTTGGACTTGCCGTTGGAGTTGATTCTGTAGATGGAGATCAAGCCATTGGAGAGGCCGCAGGCAACCAAGTCGCCGGAACACTTGACGGTGTTGATGTTGTTGAGCTTGTTGGTCGAAGGGACCCGAGAACTGGTGTATAGCGACGGGTTGGGGTCGAGGACATTGAGCTCCTGGACGATCTTGGTCTGGTCCTCATTGAGGGCCAAGATCTTGAGACAGTTGCGGCCGCCGGCCACCACATGATGTGATACCTCGTGTTCTTCGGACGAGATGCCATAAAGGGGATAATTCAATTGGGAAAGCGTGGTCACCTCCTTGTCAAAGGCATACAACAAGCGGTTGGTCTTGAACATCTCGTTGACTCGGGACTTGCCTGACCCCACCGACAGACTGGTTGACGGCACAGTGTCCTGCAGCAGGGTGTGGTTGAGCGACCCGTAGATGTTGAAGGCAAACTTGGCCAACAGGTTGCCAGGAGTGGAGGACATGGAGAAAGGGTAGCGTTAGTTGTAGAAGTAGTAGCGATGTTAGAGTGGTGATTACGTAAGCAGACCTTCACAGGCAGATCTAGCACCCTGATATAGAAGACGCTACTTCACTCCTTCAATTCATATTGCACTTATTGCACATATTGCACATATTGCACTGTGTCCTTCGGCACTATACCCATACAATCAAGGTAGCAGTATCTAAGCACCATTTCACCATCACCTAGTCATCACCATCCAGCACCAACAACCATCCAATATTCTAAAGTTTATCTAGCACTTCCGCTTCCGCATGCTTCTAGAACTGTCACTCATGATACTCAAGTTGTTTAGGTTTGTCAAGACCGTGGCCCAGGTTGGCGTCTCTTTGGGCGTGGTGGTCCTCGTGGGACTCTACACCTACCAGAACAGCTTGATATACCCGGCCTCACTCAACGATGGCCACGGCCATTGCGCCACTCCTGACGAGTACGAAATGCCCGACTACGAGAAGGTGTTCTTGAACACGGCAGATGGCGAGACCTTGCAGTGCTACCTGTTGAAACACGCCAAATCGTCGCCCAACTACGCCAACAAAACGGTGTTGATTCTCTCGCCAAACGCAGGAAACATCGGCCACTCCTTGCCTATTGTTTCCATCTTCTACAAGAACTTCGGCTACAACGTGTTTATCTACTCGTACCGTGGCTACGGCAGGTCCACCGGCAAGCCATCGGAGAAGGGCTTGAAGGTGGACGCCCAACGGGTCATGACCTACTTGACCAGCGAAGACGAGCAGTACTCCCAGTCGTCCATCATCTTATACGGCAGGTCGCTCGGAGGCGCCGTCAGCATCTACATTGCCGCCACCATGTCCTCACTGATCCACTCTCTCATCCTTGAGAACACTTTCCTCTCCATCCGCAAGACCGTGCCCCACATCTTCCCATTATTGCGCTATGTCACCCGATTCGTGCACCAGAAATGGGACCTGGAAAGCTTGGTCCCCTTGATACCCGCCAACATCCCTGTGCTCCTCTTGAGCGCCAGAAAGGACGAAATCGTGCCTCCCGCACACATGGACAAGATCTTCGAGTTGTTGCAGAGCGAAGACAAGACCATGTTCGAGTTCCCCGACTCGCAGCACAATGACACCGTGGTGCAGCAGGACTACTGGGTCAAGATCCACAACTTCATCCGCGACAAGGTGAATCCCGTGGGCTACTAGATATTATTTTCGTAAATAAATTGGCGTTAGTATGTATACAGTTGGCAAGAAGAAGAGAAGAAGACTATAATTCTCTAAAACATTTCACGACTTGGACTCCCTCATATATGACTGTAGTGAGAACGAAACAATTAGAAGACTGAAAGGTAACGCGGGGGCGATTACAAGACAATTTGAGCTTCAGATCCCTTCTTGTTGGAGGCGTCATGAGACATGAACTCAACCTTTTGGTCGTCGGACAATTGCAAGACCTTCTTTAATCTCTCGCCAACGGTTCTCAAGTTGCTCTCCTCGCAGTCCTTGGTCCAGATGGCCACTCTGAAGGCCTGCTTTCTGATGTTCAACACAATACCGTTGACCTCGTTCTCGTCGTCCTCGATGGTTTCACCAATGACGGCCAACAATCCACGCAACCACAAGTCGTTGATGACGGCACTGACGTCACGCTTGTTGGTGAAGGAATATTGCCACTTGCCTCCCTTGGAGTTCTGTTCATCTTCCCATTCGGGTCTGATGCCTTCCTTGAACAAGTGGTAGTCCGACTTCAATGGCAACTGGTTGGCCACGGGAATCGAGTTGTATATGCCCCAGAATTCTTCCACCGACGAGAAGGTGATCACGGGCTTCAACAAATCGTGCCAGTTCTCACTCTTGTTGGTTTGTGGCTTGGTGTACCATAAGGTCCATCTGCTATTCAAGGCATGCTTGGCTTCGAATTCTTCCTTGTTGTCGAAGACGGTCTTGGAGTCCAACTTCAATTCTTCAGTTTGCTTAGTTAATTCTTCAGACATCTGCATGTTAGTATTCGTGACGTGGAGAGTGCAGCTAGACGTTGCTCCAGTACAGTGCACAAGTGTGGAGTTTAGCTGTCCAACTGGGGCCGAAAGTAGTGTTCTGGCCATTTCTGACCTGAATTCGTCAACACGGCTCCGTTTTCACTTACCTTGTATCAATATCGCTAGTGTATCAACTTCAGTAGCTTTAGTTTTCGAACTTGACGATGATTGAGCGACAATCAAGAAAAAATTTGTATGAAGAGAATGCGGGTAAATGTGGGCACGCACTACGGAACAGACGTAAATCGAGGCACTAACAAAAGACATGGAATAGTATACATGGTATAAAGGGGAAGATGGGGGCTATGGGGGAAGAATACTGTATGATAGGATACTGTAGGGGTGGGAATGGTTGAGGAGAACTAAGAGAATTTTGTATGTGGTCAATCTTCATGAATGCCTTCATGAATATCCCCTAATCCACATTTCCCTATCATCACAGCAAAGGACAACGAGGACAATATGGACAATATTTGTAGTATCCAACCACTGGCTTATGGAGACAGCCAAACGCAGTTTTCTCTAGAGCAATCCGCCGACAATCAAGAAAAAGAGCCCGGCTACTCCAGCGTACACGCTCTCTCCCTTCCATGTACCGCCAGCAGCGTTAGGGGTGGTTTGCTGGTATGAACGGACACCTCCCACGGTGCCTGATAACGAGCCAATACCAATACCGCCAGAAGATGGCGTGTCGACGGCCTGGGTGAATGTAGACATGAAGGTTTGACTGTAGACGGTCTGGACCACCGTGGTCTTACCGTTGACGGTGATGGTCACGTACACACTGGTCTGACTGGTGGTTTTGGCACTGGACGTGGACGTGGACGTGGAGTCGGTGGACGTGGTCTTGGTGGTCTTGTCTGCTCTCTTGTGTATTTCAGCGAAACACACGGCCAAGAACCAGAACATGGCAAACGAGGAGAAGAACTTCATGGTGATGGATTAGGGCTGTGGTACTAGGTGTGACGGAAGGGCCGAAATGAAGGAAGGTGTTGAAATATGGAATTTGTTAGTGAAGTGTTCCAGTTGGAGTTTTGCTTTGTAGCAGTGTGCTTTGTTTGGTAAACTGGGGACGAAATAGTGAGATCCACGTAATCCCGCACTAAAGAGAGTTTAGTATTGGAGTGAGCAAAAGGAGAACAAGTAGTGGAAATGGGAAGGCAAGAGACAGGATTCACTTGATAAAGTGGAAGAAAAAGAGAACAGAGCAGTTGACGCGGTAGAGCAGATAGTAGGCTGTTTTAGTGGCAGTAACGATCGGCAAACTAGCCCGGATTGTGACGGGAAGTCCAGATCCACCCCACAGCCTCACCCTTGACTATAACCTTACAATAGGCGTTTTTGGCCAAAATTGACGGTTTTGAGTGGCAGTTCCGTGAGCTGCCACTTCAAGTGAAGCAAGGGCGTTGCTGCTCAAGGCCCCTACTCGTGACCAAGGCCCCTACTCGTGTGGTCCTGGCCCACTCAAGTCACCCAAGGCCCAAAGTACCTTTTCACGTGACAACCACTCACGTGACAATGTTTGACACCTAGAAAAATTCACCGATGAGATGAGCCTAACCAGGACACCATGGGCAAGAAGTCGTTATCGGAACAGTTGATGCTGTTTACTCAGCCTCAGAACGATTTTGACATTGAAGACAGTGAACTCCGTGAAAATGTTTTCGACCACGAGGACGAAGACGGCTCTGCATCCGAGGAAGATGAGCAGTTGAAAACCGAACATTACGTCAATGTTTCGAGATCCAACTTGAGACAAAAGAACGGCGTTGCTTTGGGAAAAAAGTACAGTGGAAGTGTCACCAGCAGAGAAGAGTTGTATGCATCGGATGAGCTGGAAGAAAATGACCAAGAAGACGAAGAAGAGGAAGATGATCAACAAGATCAAGATGAAGATGACAATAATGACAGCGACTCGGGAGCCTCGTTAAGATCCAATTCTGATGAAGAACTTGATTCTGAAGACGAAGAACAATCTTCTGACAACGAAGACCAGAGAAATGCCGACTTGGAGCACAAAAGATTGAAGGTGAAGCAATTGATGGCCAAGGAGAGAACCCACATTGTTAATAGACTCTCCACCTCGGCAACCAACGACTCATTAAAGGGATTTGCCATCTCCCAACAGCATAAGTTTTTCGACAAGATTATTGATAGTCGGTTGAAAATTCAAAAGTCATTGAATAGCTCCAATCTCTTGCCTCCAAACAAGGACACGTTGGACGCCGAGAAATTGGCATCTAAGAAAACCGCCAAACTTTTGGAAAAGGCAAAGAACGAATGCTACGATTTGCTCGACTCCATTATTGCATTAAGAAACACATTGTACTCCAAGGACCAAGTGAGTGAAAAAACCTTCAATATTCCTAAGAAGAGAAAATTACTGGACTACTCCATCGTTGCCACTCAGATGGATTCTGCGTTGGACACCTACCGTTCTGGAGTTTTGACCAAGTGGTCTGCTAAGGTGCAAAACTCTTCTGGTTCTACTGCCATCAATGCTGGCAAGTTCAAAGCCATTAACCAGTCATTCGAGCAACAGGTCAACAACAACTTGACTGACATGGACAGACTTGTCAAGAGAACTAAGCTTAATAGACGTCAAGTCAAACCATTGGGGTTTGAATACTACAGGGCCCAATTCGACACTGAGGAACAAGCAGAAGATGAAGACGAGGAAGAAGAAAACCCAGATATTCCTAAGGAAACCAACACATCTAAATCTAGTATTGCAGAGATAGATGTAATCTTTGACGATGAGGATTTCTACCGTGTTTTGCTTAATGATTTGGTGGACAAAAAGATCCAGTCGAGTAATCCTACTACTGGATTGACTGTCAGTTTGAGAAGCGCACAACAGGCCCAAAAATTGAAGAAGAATGTCGACACCAAAGCGTCCAAGGGCCGTAAGCTCAGATATCATGTCCAAGAGTCCATTGCCAATTTTGAGGCACCAAGAAGTTCCTTGAAGTGGGATGACAATCAAATTGACGAATTCTTCGCCTCTTTGTTGGGACAAAAGGTTAACATGAACGAAGATGACGAAATAGAAGTAGATGACGACAGTGAAGCTGAGGTTCAAGTTGGTGAGGATACCATTAAGTTGTTCGGTTAGAGTGGATCGTAATAAATAATAGAACAGATCAATGTAGAATGTTAGAGATCAAGAAAAGACAAGTTAGGTCACCTTACACCCATTAGTTTAAGCTTGCATCACAGACCTTGTATGAAGCAGAATCCACGAAATCCCTAAGTCATGTGCTTGTCATGGGCTTAATATAGATGTCCCTAAAGGAAGTCTACTCTACTTTGTTCCGATGCTACAGTTTTAAACTCTGCTATGATCCACACCAGAAACGAAGTCCTTGTCACATATTTCCAATTAGATAAGTTGTGTCAGACAATAAAATAAAGGTAGCTTGGGTTTTTCCACACCGACAGAATGTCTCGAGCCAAATGCACTCTTGTCATCATATAAAACTTATCAAATTGCAAAAGCGTGACAGTGGACGGCGAGCAGCAGTACCGCTCACAGCCTACTGTCACTTCAAACAATAGTGCCCATGTTCCTGGTGCTGTCAAAACAGCTTCTAAAAGTGCTACTTAAAAATGTAGTAGGAAAATTTTCTCCTTATATACTTCTCATAGAGTTACCCGGATTTCAACCAGTTACATACACGCTAGGGCTACTACAAGCTAACATAGCATTCTGGATATCAGACTGGAACCAACTCCAAAAACAAACGCATCAACACAGGCAATCATGAGTCTGAATGACAAATACAAATACAGGATCGAAATCCAGCAGATGATGTTTGTCCTGGGTGAGTCCAACGACCCACCAGTTGGAACTACATCCATAATAGAGGATATTGTCCGAGGACAAGTTATTGAATTATTGGTTCAGGCCACCAAAACTGCAGCATCAAGAGGAACGAAGTCAATCGCTCCTGAAGACGTCATTTTTCTCATACGACATGACAAGGCCAAGGTCAACCGGTTAAGAACATATTTATCATGGAAGGATGTGCGTAAAAACGCCAAAGATCAAGAAAGTGGAGGAACAGAATCCTTGATAGAAGGAGATGCTGCTGGTGGTGCCAACGGCGGCGCTGCATCAAGTCAGGCCAACGACTCGTCAAAAATGTTGTCCAGATACAAGAAATCTAAAATCAGATTACCCTGGGAATTGCAGTTTATGTTCAGTGAGCAGCACTTAGAAACGGCCGAGGAGTCCGAGCAAGTCGACGACGAAGAAAAGGCAGCCACCATAGCCTCGTTGAAAAGATTGAAGATGGCCGACGACAGAACAAAGAACATGACCAGAGAAGAGTATGTGCATTGGTCCGAGTGCAGACAAGCATCATTTACGTTTAGAAAAGCCAAAAGATTTAGAGAGTGGGCACAAATTGCCCAATTATGTGACTCGAGACCTAATGACGATGTTGTGGATATTCTTGGATTTTTAACCTTCGAAATTGTGTGTTCTCTCACCGAAGAAGCAATGTTGATCAAGAATTCGGAGGAGAGATTGATGCAGATAAAATCAGAAATAGAAAAGAACCAAAACCCAGGCCAGCAAAAGCAGAAAAAGAGAAAGTATCTTTTCGACAAGCCGGATGAATTGGAAAATCCCATTATGCCCCACCACATTGAAGAAGCATGGAGAAGATTACAATCGGTAGATTTCAAACGGAAGGCCGCCAGATCCTTCGGTGGTGGCAGGATCAAGACTAGAACCAGATTAATTTGATAGTATATATCACTACAATCATGATAATGACGTTATTTAAATGCTAAATCTAGAAAGTGTATCCAATAGTATCGAGGAGTTTCGTTGGAAATCACGATAGCCTATGAAATCCTTAACGCTAGAATGGTTGGAAGCTTTCGCTTGTTGTTCCATTAAATCCAATTGTTGTTGGAAAATGATCCACGTTCGACATAATGGCAATAAATCCAAAATGAAAGATTGATGCGTAATGTAATTCAAGAATGAAGTGTCAGGGACTCCTGTCGTTTCAGAAATACCCGCCTGAGACAATGATTCAAAGCTATCATTTAGCCCTTCAATTAATTGAGATCTTGTAGTTCTGGTAACTGCTGCCAATTCTTGAATAAATTTTGGTTTCTTCTTGGATCTAGACCCTATAAATTCGTAGACTTCGTCTCTGATATCATTTAACCTAAAATGCTGGACGGGAAAGTAAGTGGGAATTTTGAATTGATCCAGTGCCGATTTATGCAAATATTCTCCTATATCCAATTCAAATGGCAATGGAGATTGTTGTAATCGAGTCGTTTCATCAATAAAGTAGATATCTACCAACTCATTAATTTGGATTTCATGATTGATTTGTGAGTGGGTACCACTAGCAATACAATCACCAACTGAGAGCAGATCCACAGCATTTGCATATGTTAAAACATCAGAAATTTCTGGCTTAAACGACTCATTTGACAATCCAATTTCAATCAAAGAGTTCTCTTCACAAGGTCCAGAATAACTTTGGCAGATGAATTGCGCCTCCATCAAACTCTTTCTCAAGTCATGATTTACCCCATTCCAATTATCCATGAGTATTTTATCTATCAATGCATCTGTCAAATCAAACCCTTGGGATAATGCACAAACCCATATGTAATTTCTCATCTCAGTATTGGATAATATTTCGTTATCAATGCAGATGATACTCCCATCTTCCTTTGCAGATTCCAATAAGTTCTTTGGGATATTGAGTAGGTTTTCACATGTAAGCACCACTGGGCGCCGGGATATATTCAAAATGTCTTGCACCACTGTCCAAAATGTTTTGTCTTGTTCAAACAAGATGTTAACATCTTCAAGCAAAACTAGACCCTGTTGGAAAGTCTTTGATTGATTTTGCTTGTGAACTAATTGGGTTGTACAAAATTCTTTCAAGCTGTTGAAAATATCTTTCTTTCCACGATTCAGGCCCGTGTTGATTTCATAAACATAGCTCTTGAGTTCCTTGGTTATGGTATAAATAGACGAAGATTTTCCAGAGCCCACGGAACCTTGTAAAATTAATAATGGAACAAATATTTCCTCTTCCGTTTCATCGTCATATAACATGAAATCATCATTAACTATGAAACTATCCGATGCCTTTTGCTTTTTCTTTTTCTGTTTGATTAGGACATTTCTAGGTGTTTTTAAGGATTGTGCTTTCAACTTTGTGTATGCAGTTTCTATCCATCTCTTGATGGATTTTCTAGTAGAACTTGAGATTGCCAAGTCTTCAGTGACTTCAGGGTGGAACAAATTTGTCCAAAGCAAGGACTCAGAACTTGACTTTTGTATAATTTCTTCACCCCAGGTTTCAATATCAATTGAATGTTCACTCTTATGAGAAAATACGAACCTGTTGACAATAGAGTAAATTTGTGAATTAACTTGGTAATTTGGAATCTTTTGTTTGATAAGATCCAATTTCGGCACATTTTTTGTGCTTATGCAAAATTTGGGTTGAGCTGGGATGCTTTCAGCAAGTCGAAAAGGTTCTTCGGAGATTTCTTTATATTGTGATTTTATTCTTGGAGGGAGTTTGGTCAAAACTTCATTGTGCCAAACAAGGTTATCTATTTCAAAAACATGAAATTGCGACCTAGTTATAACTGGTGGTGCTAGTTCTTTCAACTTCTGAAGTGGAGTTAATTTAACCGCATCTCTGGAAGCGTTCATCATGGTTTGAAAATACGAATTTGAGGAAAGAGTCTTTTTGGCAGGCTTTGGCCTATTGAAAAACTCAGTGGTGACTCCAGTCTTTGCTGTACCATGAAAGGTGGAATTTCCCTTCGTTTTAAACGGATTATCATATTCCTTGATCTCTTTGAGAGCAGACGGTGGAACTTTTAGTGAAACAAAGAGTGTAGGAGGTACCTTCTTTTGTTTCTTTGGCTGTGGCTTGAATGAGTTCAAAAAGTCCTTTGCTGAAGTACGCTTTACGTTTTGGCCAAAAATCTTGGATTCTAGAGTTTCTGTGTTCTGTACTTCATGTGGTTCGTCGTCAAGGTCAATGAGAATAGGATCCTCAACTATAGCTGGAATAGCTACCAACTTTTCGATGAATGGTTCTTCTGGTGTATTTGGAATTTTAGGCTGTTGTGGACGGGCTTTGAGGCGATTAAAGAAGTCTTTGGCGGTAACAGACTCTGTGTCATTCTTATAGATTTTCTTTTCCAATTCCAAGACATCAAAGTCTTCACGCAATTGTTTCGATCTAGACTCGGTGAATGAACTATCTGGATCGGTTATATCACAGTCCGTCTCAATTTCGGGCTCGGTTATTTCAACAGGTTTCGGTTTAGTTAATTTCTTCTTGGAGTTCTTTTGTTGGCCAGAGAGAAGTGACATGAGATCGCGATGTTCTTTTGGCTTGGCTGTTATATTAGCGTTCATATCAACATTTTTGGCCAACTGTGTAGTTTCTGATTCTCTTGGTAAGGCATGAATGTTTGGGTGTAATATGGACGCGTCTTGGCCATAGGAAGGAGTCGCTATACTCTTCAAGAATGGATGTATTTCCGGGTCAGATTCTTGCGTTTCATTGGATGCAAAGGACATACTCGACTGAAAAGACGTCGAGATGGAAGATGGCGTATCAGAAGAGTATAGGAGATGCTTATGATGATTGTTATCCAGAAATGAAGGCATCTCCCGACTCAGAGTAGAAGTGTTGGTACTACTTGGTATATAAAGAAGGTCGCGTCTTTGTACGAGTTTGTGTCATTTTAGTACAGCATATAGGTTAAGAAACGGTGAAATAAGCTGAATCCAGGTGAACTAGAATAAATGGTTTAAGCTCAGCACAGAACTACTTTCGTCTAATAGTAGTTTCAGTTTAGTTATAATGATTATTCCTTCTGTCGCTCTTAAGTCTATACTATTTCTCTCATTAAATTTAGTTAGCTATTCAGACTTCCCAATTCTGCCGAATATCCAAAACTGGCTTGAATAAATGGATTAGACATAGGCACTAATTCTATTCTAGTCATTGATTTATACAAAATCCTCCATTTACCATAATCTTTCTACTTCTTTAATGTGCATTATCGTATTTCTTCAGATTTCCTTTACATAATCTCATTCGCATCCATTTTGTTTTTACCAGTCTTTCAACATGGGGTTCCAGCTCAATCTCAAGCGAAATGCACAGCAGACGTCCGATAACGCCAAGAAGCCAAAGATAGCGTTTGGGCTCAAGAAGCTGAATATAAATCTGAAATCAAAAAGTTCCAAGGCTTTAAATTCATTCGGTGACGGCTCCGATGAGGATGAGGATGACAAAGTGGTCCAGATACAATCGTTTGATAAGGCGAAAGGCGGTGCTTTACTGAAAGATGATGCCTTGGCTCAGAATAAGAAAGTGCCATTGATAATATTGCAAAAGAAATTGACATCAAGCATACAGAAAAGCTCGGTTTATACTCCTAACAGTGAACAGAACCAGGGCCAAACTCTTGCCGCAGAGGAAGAAGAGAAGAAGTCACGGCTCAACTACGGTGTAACAATAATAAAGTCTTCGGAATCGAAAAATCCAGTTATGGTGGAAGAAAAGCGACACGATGAAGTCCAATCGAAGGAAGAAAAGATAAGAAATTCGATAATACAAGGGAAAAAAATGCATGAAGTGACAGGACTTGTGATACCGAAATCCCGAGCAAAAAAGGACGAGTCTGAAGAAGAGGATCCTGATTTCGATAAAGTTCCCGTAGAGGAATTCGGAGCTGCTTTGTTAAGAGGTATGGGATGGAAGCCAAATAATAAGAAAAAAGAATCACCTCCAGCCCAAAAGTCCATAGAAAATCGTAAAAAGGGTATACTTTTGGGGATAGGTGCCAAAGCAATTGATGAGGATTTGTTAGAAGACATTCATGGGAAGAGAGGTTCGGCCATACTGGCTCCATTGATTAGGAGAGATCGCACCACTGGTGAAACTCTCCCTAATGAATAGAAGATGCTACGATGAATATCAAATAAATAATGAGGAATTCCTCTTCGTAAATCATTAAAAAATGAGCCTAGCCCTAGTATAAATTAAACAATAACCCCGAGACCCAAGAGCAACAATTGACTAGCAATTGAATGTGACCATAAATTGGCCTTCTCGTTGATAATATTTCTTTCGTTCGACTTCACGATCTTGAGCAAATCTTCATAGACATCGCTGATGACAGAGTCAATGATTTTGGTTTGGCCCAAATTGTCTATATTGTAGAGATCTGTAACTTTCTCAATAACTGTAGTCTTGATGATCAATGGGTTATGCGAATTGTATAAGTGGGGTTCGGAAGCCGTGGAGGCATTGGAGTTGTCAATAGTTTGAGATCCGGTGTGAACATTGTTGATGCAAGCAATCAATGATCTCAAGTTTTGTAATGAAATAAATGGTACGCCCGTGGAGGCCATGGGCAAGTATTGGGGCAAACTTGCTTGCAAATTTGAAAATTTGATCTTGACATTGACCATCACGTAGTCTGATCTGCTTGTCATTCTTTCACTTTCAGGCTTCGAGAATGTATGGTATAGAGCTGCTAACGCGCCCTTTAAGAGAGTATTTGGTTCGAGATCGTCAACTTCGTCGACGCTGTTATCCACAGAAGGATTCGTCACATTTATTAACTCTGAGACCATACTCGAAAGGGCATTACTGACTCTTCTGTATTCATTGACGAATTGGAATTCGTCTTCATTCAAGTTTGGGATTGTAATATCGGCAGTGACTTCAGCATTGCCATTGACCAACCAATTGAATTTCAGCGCAGGATTTGCTCTGGCGACAGCTCCAAGATTGATGTCATTAATCTTGAATCTGACGATCTTTTCATCGGAGTCGTTGGGGTCATTGTAGTTGCCCACGCTCTGGCGCTTGTGAATGGTGAACATGGAATCGTTCAAGGCACCACTGACATTGTTGGCGTTGAAAAAGTCGATCAACACACGGTCTCCTCTCAATTGGGGCATGTCACAACTGAAGATGCTCACTCTTAAGGGGAGATTGGATTTGGTGGAGTCGTTGTAAATTTCAAAGTACGAGTCTCTGATCTTGACTTGGTCCAATTGGTAGTTGGAGTCCAAAAAGGACTTGGTCTTCAAAGTAGGCGTGGTCGACGCCAAGGCTTCGAGATTGTAGTCGTTCACATCGTATTGGTAGTGGATGCTCTCGTAAATGGGCTCACTCTTGACGACTGGTTCAGACTTGACGACTTCTCCCTGCAAGCCGAAAATCTCCACTTCATTAATAAGACCGTTTCCTTCGTACCATTTGTTAAAAGATAACGTGATGTCCATGGCCTCAACTTTGGCGGTGAATTGGTACAATTTGTCGTCGGCGTCCTGAGCCACGGCAGAGCTGACGCGCAAGTTCTTGAATCTGAGCTTGCCGTCCTTGAATTCTGGCAAGATGTTACCCTTCTGGAACTCGAACTTCATGCCCAAGCCATGGGCCAAGACCGAGCCGGTCAAGTAGCCCAAGACGGAGGTGTCGCCGGGGAGCTCGTCGGAATCGTCCTGGTTCAACTTGTTCCAGATGTGGTCAAAGTAGTAGAGACAGTACATGGCCACGAGTCCGAAGGTGGTGGTTCCCAAGACGATCCAGAGCAAGTTGCCCATGACCAACCACGAGATGAAGGCCGAGGCAAAGTCCATGGCGGTGGTGTTGTGGTTGCCGCGGAGAAGGGGCCATTTGATATGTACAAGGAGGCGGGAGAACGCGTTGTTGGCCTGGGCAAGGAGCGTGGCTTTGGTGATTTTGGTGGCGGCAGCCAATTCCCGCTTTGGCTGCCTTTGCTGGGGCGACTTTTCAGAGGAGGCACCAGTGCGAGCATGAGACTCAGAAGTAGGGTCAGAGCCTGAGGAACTGGCTGCTCTGACGGCCATGACGGCAATACCGGAAGGGAGGGCCCTAGCTATAGGCCCCATTCCAGGTGTAGAGTTGACGAAAAGACCCGAACTTCGAGGGAATGCTGGCATTATTGCTCCTTGCTGTGTTGAAACGGCCCTAGCGGCTAGGGTGCTAGAAGTGAGAAGTCTCACCAAGGGAGGAGCAGGGAAGGCCCTGGCCATGTGGACGTAGCCAACAAGGGGCCGGAAGTGTTGCCCTGTGGCTACTCGTCCCAATCCTATCCGTATCATGTGGTTGTGGAAAGAACAGGAGGAGTAATTGTGGGAATAAAACGGTGTGGGTAGTGTCGCTTTGTAGTCCAGAAGGGAGTTAAGCAAGCGCGGGATAAATTTTTTTTGCCTAATTGGCTGGTTTGGCGAGAGTGTGGAAGTGCCAAAAGGGAGAGGAAGGGAGGAGGAAGAGCGTGGGGTGTTGGATGGAGTAGGCACTGTAGAGTAGACGGCAATGGGGATGTAGTGGCAATGGAAATGGGATAATGTCAGGGGAATCCGGGGATAGGCCCGGTCACGTGACCACCATCTCATCTCTCAATTTTTTCAGTCTACTACACTGATCTGTATCCTCTACTCATCATGGTGGCCCCTACCGCAAAGAAACAAGCTGCTCCAGCCCCCGTCGAGCCTACTCCGGTAGAGGAGGACGCCCAGGACATGCTAATCGACGGTTCTTCTGTGCCAGTTGCCCAAGAGACCGTCGCTAGTGCCCCAGAAGAAGAGGCCGAAGCCCAACCAGAAGCACAAGGCGTGGTGTTAGACGAGACCGGAAAGCCCAAGTTCGCCGCTGCATCCAAGGCCGGCATGAAGGTCAAGTTGGAAAGCAGAAAAGTGCCCGTTCCACCCCATAGAATGGCTCCTCTCAAGAATACCTGGACCAAGATATACCCTCCCTTGGTGGAACACTTGAAGTTGCAGGTCAGAATGAACTTGAAGACCAAGACCGTGGAATTGCGGACCAACAAGGAGACGACGGACGTCGGTGCTTTACAAAAAGGTGCCGATTTCGTGAAAGCATTCTCCCTCGGCTTCGATGTGGACGATGCCATCGCCCTCTTGAGATTGGACGACTTGTATATCGAGACCTTCGAGATCAAGGACGTCAAGACGTTGACCGGAGACCACTTGTCCAGAGCCATCGGTAGAATTGCCGGAAAGGACGGTAAGACCAAATTCGCCATTGAAAATGCTACCAGAACCAGAATAGTGTTGGCCGACTCCAAGATCCATATCTTGGGTGGCTTCACCCACATCAGAATGGCCAGAGAGTCCGTGGTGTCCTTGATCTTGGGTTCCCCTCCAGGCAAGGTCTACGGAAACTTACGTACTGTTGCATCGAGAATGAAGGAGCGTTACTAGGCCTGTTCTCATAATGAAGGTCACTCGGTCGTTCGCTACATAACGGAGGTGCATTATTCGGCCGTTCTCTTTGGTACGTTCCTCAGCCGCTTCCCTTCATCTTCCTTTCTTCTATTTTGTATATTACTTCACCGTCGGTGATATCTATTGCAATTATAATCCATCCAATAAATCAGTGGTTAAATCGTCCTCCACTTCTTGCTTGGCCTTGGAGGGCAACAATTCGTCCAACTTCAAGTCCAAGCGCATGGCGTATGCATCCTCTCCATCCTGGTAGTATGACTTCTCTATGGAAGTCACTTCGAAAGCCAACGAGTCTCTGTACAAATGCAATGCTGCTCTATTGGATTTTCTGACATGCAACGACACGTACTTGGCGTCGAACGACTCACACATGGCGTACAACGACTGGCGCATCAACTTCTCGGCCAATCCCATCCGTCTGTATGTTCTCATCACCGACAACGACGTGATATGGCCGTGTGGAGTCTTGTCGTCGGCATTGGGATCGTCCTCCATTTTTCCAAGCACGTACCCCACGATTTTCTCGCCCTTATTTATGTAGGCAGTGTCTCCTTTGGGATCACATATTATGGGTCTGGCTAGTTCGCCGTCCTGTGTCGTTTCCTCCTCCACGCCTTCCACTTCGTCGTAGGTGGTTGCGACGAAACTGGCTTGAGGCCATGACAAAATGTGATACATGTAATATTTCAACTGGTAGTTTTCCGGCAAGTTATGCAAGTTGGCATTTTGCATAGCCTGGATGTCGTTGATGGTGGCTTGCCTGATAGTGATACCCATGAGTCGTTGATGTTGGCGTTGGCGTTGGTTTTGGTGAACAAATTGATCAGAACCAAGGCCAATTTTTCATTGGTCGTGCAAGTCCTCGAATCAAGGTTAAAGCTGCTAGGAAAAGAAACAGTCTAATAATGGGAAAGAAATACGGGGATAGAGATCTCTACGATAGGATAGTATTACGGAGTTGTATGCAATTTATATTGTGCTCGAGATGTAGAAGTTTCCCCATTGTTTTTGGCCACTATTGACAGATCTAGGTGAATCTCAAACTCTCTCTGACCACCAACTGGTGCTCGAACTTGATCAAGAACACGGTTCTCAAGGGATACCCGTCAATCGGGGCCGAGTGTGCAGTGACGTTCGAGTGGAAACTGGCCGAATCGAGTGCTCCTTCTATGATTCCGGCCATGAACGCGGAACAGTTCAAATTGCCGTAGTCCTTGGGAATGCTAATGAATTTCGACACCAATGGCACATTGTCTATGATCATGTACTCGTTGGAGGTATCCTGCGACTTTTCTAATTCGTTGGCCGTTTTGCCGAAGATGGACTTCCAGAAGGGCCCGTGGATGAATCGCAAGATATCGATGATCTTGACTTCTCTCTTGCTGCTCTTCATGCCCTCACGGAGCTTGACTAGCTCCAAGAAGCGCTGGCCCACCTGGTAGCCGAGGCCGTTCAAGCGTGTTTCCAAATCCTGGATTCCCTTGGAGTTCTTGTGGGTCCAGTTGACGGCTTCGCAGAACAAGAACGAGAGCGAAGCGAGGTTGATTTCATTGATCTTCTTGTTGTTGATGTTCTTGTCGTAGATGGAATTGCCTGAAGTAGGTGTAAGACTTATGCTTCGTCTGTTCAAGAGGATGTTGGAGCTTTCCTGTGTGATGGCATTGGACAACGGTCCTAGTGACGGGTTGTACCCAAACCCTGATTTGGAGCTGTCGGCTATCGTGTGTGTAGATAAGGTGTCTGCAGAGGGTAGTATTATGTGATCATTGGACATATTGCAGGAACCTGTTGATGTAGTTTGTATTAGTTGAGTTGAGTAGTGGAGATTATCAACTGGATTATGTCGCACTAAAAGTGTAGTCCACGCGACTTTCATGTCTCCGCTAATAGATGTTACATTAGATGGTGGAAATGGTCAGAAAAGAGGCCCGGTATCGTCGAAGAAAGAGTAGGTACTCTATGGAAGAATATGAAAACATGGCTAACGCTTCAAGTAGCAAAATTAGTGAAGGGAAAGGTGGCTGCAAAAAGATCCCAGAATAACGGCGGCAGAACTGCAACAGCTAGGTTGAAGAATATATTCCAAGAGGAACAACAGAAATTAGAGGAAGTACGTGTTCAAGCCATAGATAAGCGTACAGTGTTGTCTGATTCCATAGTTATCAACAATGAATCGTTTCGGGCTACTTCCACTCCTTCCAATTCGTTTATTGTCAACAAGTTAGACGCGGTAAGGGTAGATGAAATCCAGCACGAACTAGCCACCCGAAAGCAGAAACGGGGCCATTTTGTCAGAAAAAGACCCAGAAAACCCATAAATGCTATAACTGCTACTTCTTTGCCCCAGATTTTGGAGATTGAACCCACCCAGTCCTTGAGAAATAGCTTATACAAACAGGATAGTTCCTATAGTCATCGCAGGCACCCACACAATATGATACCCTTGGAACCCAGCATTAGCAGCACTCACCCAGATTGGTCTCGGAAAATCTCCAATGCAGTTGCTTCACCCTCTATACCCCATTCGGTGATCAAATCTACAGACCCCCTAGACCTAATCGGCGAATACAACTATCGCCTCATTTGCAAGCGCATCAGATAGAAAGCTACATGGAAGGAATTAGGTTTCACAATTACTATACACTCATCTCAACAAACCAATATTATCATCCAAATTCTAAAGTTACGAAAATTATGACCATGATGCAGAGGTGATTACATGAAGTCGTCATCACCAAAGTCATCGTAGCTGCCATCCAACTCATCCATGCCATCCTTCTTGAAGCCACCACCAACATTAGGTCTGGCAGCAGGCTTGGCCTTCTTCTTACCAGCACCACCGGTAGAGGTTCCACCGGTCTTCTTCAATCTGGCCTGTCTCTCGAGTCTTTCCTTGTCCTTGATGACGACGTTCAAAGTGGACAAGACCTTTCTGAGACTCTCGACACTCATTGGCTGAGACAAGTCTCTGATCAAATCGATGGCCAACGAAGAAGAGTAGTTCAACAATGAGTCCTCGGCCAAGTTGGTCAAAACGGGACCCAAAGTCTTTCTCAACTTCTCGAACTCGGCCTTGTTGGTAGGCTGGAATAATGGATGCGAGTCAATGGGGGTATCCTTGTTGAATGCGGGCTTCTTGGCAGCGGCAATGGCAGCCAATCTAGCTTTCTCTCTGGGGTGCTCGTTGAGATCGAAGTCGTCTCCACCAGCAACACCCAATCCACCAAACAAGTCGGCAGCATTGTTCAAGTCAGCACTCAACTCTGCTCTTCTCAACATCTCCTTTCTGGTCTCCTCATCAGCCAAGTCGTACTCGGAGAGAGCCTTTGTGTTCTTGCCCAACTTCTTGAGCTTGGCCTCTTCTTGCTTCTTCTTCAATTCAGCCTTCTCCTTCTGCTTCTGGGCCTCTTCCTCCTTCTTCTTTCTAGCGACTTCTTCCTCGTCGATTTCCCAAGACTCCAAAACGTCGTCTTCTTCTTCTTCTTCCCAAGCAGCGGCGGCAGCTGGCGCCTTGGCAGCTGGCACGTCAAAGTCTTCGTCGTCCCAAGACATGGCTATCTATAACTGAATACGTAACTTTGAGGAAAAAGATTTTTTGTTCATATCCAAGTCGACTTGGTCTTTGTGTCACTTTGGCCACTTTGACCCTAGCAGCTACAAAGGTGGACTACTGGCTACACTAGTAGTTAGTTCAGTATTTACTCGGAGAGACCACACATGAGAAGCACGTTCTAATTTACAGAGTGTGGGGCTAAAACTCGGGGGATCTAACTGCGTGAAGAATCTAAAATCGGTTGATTGGATCACACAACGGCACCTCGGCCTGGCAACTAAAAAAAGTCCAGGAACGGTTGAACACCACAGTGTCAGCCTTGTGCTGCGAGGTTTTCGTCTATCTCGGTCTTTGATGTTGTAACGTTGCAGTTCTCGGATTATTATGGCATGTTTCTAGAACCCATGTACGTCCGAACGGAACATCCAAGAAATGGGAAAGATAATTGTGCAATAAATTTTAGCACCAAGCACATGGAACGAAGCCAGCGTCCACACAGGGAGTACGTACCCAGCTATCCTGCTATGCTGGCTCCCTATTGCTTGTATTGCAGCATGGAGTTTGTCCCTGCCTTTTTCCTTCTCATCCATCGGCTCATCACCTGATGCGTAGCGTGATCCACATGGATAATGTTGTTCCGACACTTCCTTAAGCGAAAATTCTTAGATGATGCCTAGTGTTGGCGTCGTCTGGTGCCAATTTCAGAGCCTGGCCTTAAAAACAGGTCCACTTGCGATTTACAGTTGAGAAACGCACGTTTTTCGAAACTTCAAAACCTCGCTTAGAGACCTTTAGACACCATATAGAGCATGTCTGTGATCGAAGACGCCTACATCCCGGGGATTACCAGCAATTCCAAGCTAAGTAGCTGGATCACTTCCAATGGAATCACCCACCACCCCAGTCTTCTCATTGGCGAGAGTAAATTGGGAGGTGTGGGGTTGTTCTTCAAGAACGAGGATTTAGAGCAAGAGGAGGGTGACGAGGACTTGGTGCTCCTCAAGGTACCATACGAGTCGGTCCTGGACTATGTGACCTTGCTAGAGGTGTTGGAACAGGTCAAGAAGCGGGACAAGACCGAATATGCCGACCACAAGCTCAAGGAGTCGGAAATGATCATCAACGTCTTGAGCGTCATAGAGCCTGCGACAGAAACCAACATACTAAGCTGCTACTTTCTTGCCTTTAATATTCTCAAAGATATCAGCAGACCGGGCAAATACCGCCTGGGCAGTCCCTTGAGAAAGTATGATCAGTATCTTGATATTCTCATGAGCACCTATGTGGTGGCACCTCCTGAAACCAAGGAAAGCTCGGATGTGTTTATCAATGCCATCATCAAGTCGGCAAGACAATGCGAATTCGAATACCAGTCATTCATCCAAAGTATGTCCATTCTCTACAAGGACGAGGGGCTTGACTTTGAGAAAATTGTGCTGTACGAGACGTTTTTCCAGCTTTTTAGGGCCATTAGATCCAGAACGTTGGAGATTCCACATGCAGAGCACCGCAGATTCATACAAGATGACGAGGATGAAGATAAGGAAAATAATGTTAACGGCAATGGAAAAGTGAAGGAAGAGAATGGTCAGAATGAGAATGAAATTGAAAACGACCAGAATGGGAAGGACCAGGATGAGAAAGATAATGAAGTTGTCGAAAAACAATTAGAGGACCTTAAAATAGAAGATGTAAACGAAGAAGTGGTGGAAGACCTGATAGTGGAATCTGCCCCCGCAAGTATTACTCATGCCACAGACTACTTCACCAACGTGTCGTTGGTGCCGATCCTAGACTTCGCCAACCATTACTACAACAACAACGCGTACTTTGACGTGGAAAAGGACACCACGGCGGTGGTGCTCAAGCTCAAGAGAGAAGCCATGAAGGAAGGAACGTTCGAAGTGACCATCTCGTACAATCCGGTGGAGAGCATTGCCCACTTCATCCGGACCTATGGGTTCTTTCCGCCTTTGGAGCAAGAGCCTCAGACCCCGGAGCACTTCCAGCTCATGGAAATCTCCCTAAAGCTCGAGGGCGACATGGCCCTCATAGCCAAGTGGTTGCAAATTCCCCCTCGCGTGCAAATCGTGATAACACCATCAAAAACCTACCTCAACCTCAACCACCGCAACATTCCGTTGCTCTTCGACCCGGACTTGCTGTACAACCCCGACTGGCCCGAAATCGCCTATGAGCAGTTCCTTGCACACAATGTCATTACTGACGGCTACGAAATCGAGGAGGAAGAGGTGCTCAACGTGTTGGGCATCCAGGAGGCGTCGTACGAGATAGTCAAGGGCGTGCCGCCTGTGGGCGTCAACTACCACGGCAAGCCAGTGACGGAGATCACCAGCATCAAGTCGACGGCCGAGATGATGACCAAATGCACCGCCTTTATCATCGACCAGTGTCGAGCCTTAGTTCCCTACCACGAGGAGCAGTGTGGCTCATTTGGCGAATTGGTCCGCACGTTTGCAGCTACACGCACGCGGTGCCTCGAGGCACTCATTGCTGAGTACGACGCAGGCCATGACGTGCTACTTCCTGTCAGGCTTGCAGATCCCGATTGGCGTGCGTACCAAACGCCACCCCAAGAGTTGCAACTTGAATGATTTCTAGAACCCTCTAGAACTCTTTCTTCAGTCGTCATCACCCACCCTCTTTCCTTTTGTCACTACATTTCACCTTAGTGATACTTAGCGAGCGATTACAAATATATGCTCATGCCTTAGATCCAGGCCTGCGCGCATTACGTAAGTGACGTCGACAGTCGCAAAGTGCGAACATGCAGATGAAACTATAAAAGGATCTAACGGCCCCGACTGGTTTTTCCTCCACTGTCCAAACACACACAACACAACACACACAATGGTCGCTGAAATTAAGAGCAAAGCTGAATTCGATGACGCCTTGAAGCACGACGGCTTGGTCGTCGTCGACTTCTTCGCCACCTGGTGCGGACCCTGCAAGATGATTGCTCCTTTCTTGGAGAAATTTTCCGCCCAGTTCACCCTGGCCAAGTTCATCAAGGTCGACGTCGACGTTGTTGGCGAGATCGCCGCCGAGTACGAGGTCAGCTCCATGCCCACCTTCTTGTTCTTCAAGGACGGCAAGGTCATCCAAAAGGTCATTGGTGCCAACCCCGGTGCTCTCAAGCAGGCCGTCGAGGCCCACGCTTAGGTATTTAATGAATCGACAAATTATATGAAGCTTGTAGAATTGCGCTGCGCCGGATTCCTGCCGTGAAAATACTTCAAATGAAGTTGAGGTGCTCATGTGCACTGGTGATACCTGTGCTTTGCTTATGAGGTCTGTTCATTTCCGAGGACGGAGCTGTGGGTCATTGCCTCTGACAATATCAGTCAATGCAGTCATCCAATTGGACCTCTTTGATAACGAGTTACGCCCAGTCCACCTGTTCCTATTCGAGTCTATCTATTCGCGGTTGTGTAGGAGGGTCAACTGCCTGTCAATTGCGTCATCTGCAACTGTGCCCCACAGTTGCACTTCAAGTACGTGGTACGTGGGTGATACGGCTCCAAAAAAGCTTTCTCAGTAGGTCACCAAAGCGCATCTATATAGACTTGTACATATCATGATTTCATTCACATCTCCTCCCAGTCGTTTTACAATTACATAATTGAATAGTTTGATATGTTTATTGATTGATATTTGTAGTACTTCATGCTGAGGCAATGAAGTCGTTAACTATATCCAACTTCGTCAAATCATCCCAATGCGCCCGGGTGTTGTCTGGATCCTCAACGCCATTGGCCACATTCAAGAAATTCAAGATGATTTCGTAGATCAAGTAGTACTGTCTCAAGTTCTGCACCATGGATATCCGCTGTCTTCTAAAATTATTGACAATGTCGTGGATGGGGTCCACGGCCAATTCCTGAGAGTCGTTGTTCTTCAAGATATTGATCAAAGTATCCATGGTGGCCAAGGTGCCCGTTCTGCCACACCCAGCCGAACAATGAATCACGGTGGGGTACTGGCAGTCCGATGGGGGCAACCTCTCCAACAAGTAATGCTTCAACTGGATCAATTGGATAAGGTCCAAAGGCGAGGAAACAGTACCCATGTCGGGCCAAGACAACAAGTGGATCTGTAGAACATTGTGGGAAATGCATGGACCGCCGGCATCGTTGAAGATAACCATGGAAAATGATCTAAGAATTAAGTGATCGCTATACTTTGCTTCTCCTGTAAGCTTCAAATTGATCACATCGTCGTTGGAACGATAAATACCCGATTTCCAGAACGGCGAGCATTTCATGACACCGTTTTCAATCTCATCCGTCAACGAGATCACGATGGGACTCTTGGCCTTAATGATACACTTCCAAAGATCTCCCATAGTCTGTTCTAAAGGTCCCTGGGTAGCAATGAATTTAAAATGGGGCATTAGCTGTGGCCCCACTGGAGTGTACTCTTGCATGTTTTCAATAGGATCCAAATATGAGGCATTGATGTAATCGTCGTCAGTCGATGCTTGGTTGGTCAGGTTAACTGCACCATCAGTGAGTTTGACCCTCGAATGCTCATAGAGGAAAATATCCTTGTATCTATTCTTGTGGCCGTATTCTATACCACAACTGATTGTGGGTGCCACTTCATCTATCAAAGGTGAAGTCACATCTTGGGAATTCCGCAACGACAAGGCAGTAATCAATCTCTTTTGTTCGAATTTTTCCAATGCATAGAAGTCGTCATTAATTTTATTAGATTGTGCCAGACCTTCTAATAGGGTATTTTTTATCCATTGAGGCAACTTGGAAGTATCCTTTGGCAAGTTTTGAAGTCTGAAGAGAGACGACGCGTTTTCACTGAGAGTAGAAGATCCTCTGTTGGCAGTGCTGAAATCGAATGGGTTCGAATTCATACTGTAGAGCTCCTCATTGTGTCTTAGCTTGAATACTGTGCCCCCGGTCAACTTGGGAAGAGAAAACTTCGAAAGAATGGGGGTCGAGTTGTCCATGCAATCCAAGTTAAGACTCGTCGAATGGCGTTTCAAATCGCTTCCTGACTTTTCGAATGTGGATAAATCGGCAAGCGATTGGGCTCTGCCCTTGGTATTCAATTTAACCGAGTGGACCAAATTGTTGGATTGTTTGAACTGAAGGACATTGCTGGCAGACGAAGGATTCTGTAACGTCGTTGGAGCCGGTCTCGAATTCAAATGCAGGGAAAGATCAATCTGGATCTCTGGGTTTGCTTGCTCTGTTGCCGAGGCAGCATTTCCCTCTTCAAAGAGATCCTGGTTGTTGGATGCGAAGTCGTTCAATCTGGCATCAACCAAACAGATGGTGTGGTTTGATTCGATGAATAAGGGACTGTGGACAAACTTGCTGCACATGTGGAAGAGGTTGGCGGAGTTTTCGTAACTATCGTATATGAACACCCGGCCATTTTTCGTCTCGAACAACTCTTTGAACTGGACTTTCTCTGCTGGGGGCAACGAGTTGATGCATCTATGCAAGTTGAAGTTGGCTCTCTTCAAGAGGGTCGAGGGCAAGCACACGTTCAACGCGTTGCGCAAGTGGGACTTGACGTAGTCGGCAAACGGGCGGATGTCTATGACGATGGATGGAGAGTCGTCGGACGTGAGCAACTCGTGGGCCTCGGTGGCACTCAAGTACATGACATGGGACGGGGAGAGACCCTCGATTTGCTGGCGGTAGTTCATGGTGGGCAACGAGTGCAAGCGCTTGAGCTGCTCATGCTTGATGGAGTCGAGGGACAAGTCGTTCTTGAGGGAGATGACGGGAGTGGTCAACTGCTTTTTGACGGTAAAGGGATGGGGCGTGGGCCGGAGGGTGTCGGACGAGGCGAACAGGGAGCCGGCGTTGGCGTGGAAGGGAAACGAGGCCTCGGTGGCCGAGGATGCTTTGTGGGACTCGAACTCTTCGCTCTCTCGGCACAAGAGAAGGGTATTGGAGGGGTTGGAGGATGCGGAGAAGGACTTGTTGGTGCGGCGGGGGATGTTGAGTTTCAATGACTGGGGGTTGAACTTGGGCTGCTTGCGTTCGGCGATGGGGTGGAGGTCCAAGTCGTCGTCCACCAAGGTGTCGGTGGAGGTGATGGAGCAGGAGCGCAAGTTCTGGGAGAAGGAGTTCTCGTAGATGGTCAAGTCGGAAGTGTTGGAGGTGATGGAGCTAATGGAGTCGTTGATGGAGCGATGGCCGGCGGGCTTGGCCTTGGACGAAGACAACGACGGCTGGGACTTGGAGAGCTTGTGGGCGTGGTGGTGGGAGTGGGTCGGTATGGCGGGCTTGTTGATGGAGGCGGCCATGGAGGACGAGGACGAGGATGAGGAGTAGTGGGGGTACGGCGGCGGCTTGGGGTCGGACTTCATGGTGAAATAGTCCACAGAGGAGTCGCGAGGACTGTTGGAGGCCGGGAAGGTGAAGTTGGGCGAGGCACATATCGAGGGGGAGGAGCTCATGGCGGGCGGCACGAACACACGGTGTCAAGGGGAAATGCTTCGATGGAGCTAGGCGATGGTTGAAGTATGGGACCAGCAAGTGGGGGACGGGCCTGAGGAACAATACGCCTAACAATAGGAGTAAATATGGAACGGGCTGAGGAAGGTGTTTGCGAGAGTGACCAGGAGGTGGGGAGAAAGGGGAGGGTGAAGGTGGAAGAACGACGGGGGAGGTGTAGGATGGGGGGGTGATGGTCCAGGAGTGGGAGGAGGATGGTCTATTGGGAGGATCAAGAAGGGTCAAGAAGGGTCTATATTGGGTATGGCTAGGATGGAGTTGCAGAGGCACCAGTAGATATACTATACCTGGCGGGCGGCGGTGATGCAAGAGCGCGAGTTCGGGATGCGACTGTGACGTAGGTAGCAGAAAGGGGCCCGGTGCCGGAGAGAAGAAGAAGTAGAAGAAAAGGAGGAAGATGGAGGAAGAGAAAAGAAGAAGAGAAGAAGAGAAGGGAAAGAAAAAGGGAGGCAACGCAGTCGTAGACGCAGACGCAGACGCAGACGCACAGACAGGGTCACCACAAGTGGCACTGGCTAAGGATAGACCAGGCTCGGGCCTGGCGGGAACGAGTCGGTAGAAGCCAAATTTCTTTTATTGTGTAGCGGGGGGGTCGCGGTGGTCCCAGGGTGTTGGCGGCCCTGGGACTTGGAGCGAGCGTTAATCGTGGCAGACGCACCTCGCTGCGTGGCTCTAATACCGAAGCTGGAGACATGGATGCAGCTGCCTGGGAGCACTGCCTGGAGTATGACAGGAGGCAGTGGCGGTGGCAAGAAAGGGAGGCAAAGGCTGTGCCAGAGAGGAAGACCACGCTCTTTGCGCTACAAGTATGAGTGACCTGGAATCAGGACTCTTTCAGTTTCGTTCAGAGTCTCGCCACTGGGGTCTGTTTCACCTGGAGCCAATATCTCCCGTTGCGGTGAAGAGGTGCGTTGGACAAGATCTAAGATCCATGATGTCATGACGCATGGCGGCCGGGGAGGGCAGAAAAAAGACCGCAGACTGCAGTCTAGAACGCGCGCCTGCTCTAGCGAGAGATGGCGTCATCCTATAATTAGCTCGGTCTACGTCGTGGTTTCCTGAGGAAATAGCAAGGGAGGTGGAGCCTGCTAGTACGGCCTTCATGTTTCAAGGGCGGTCTCCTCTTGACGACAATGTGGGGGTCACCAGACGCGGGCTGTAGACGCAGTATCTGAGGGCTGTGCACGGCCACAGGCTACGAATGATTGCGACAGCTCGCCAGCTGGAATGGAACGTCGGTGTGGACGCAATTGCCCCGAGCGCATGTGGCATGCAGCACGGGGCTGGAAGAAAGCCAAACAGCGCGAGAAAGACCGAAGCAGCCAAGAATACGATGATGGGTGTGAAGGCTGGCAGAGTGTGGTCGGTTCTGTCTCTGGCTGCTTTTTATAGCTATTGTCTATTGTACTAGACGGTCTCAAGCTCCAGGGTCCCGTGAGCCTCCTTCGAAGAACAAGGCCATGTCTTGTGAGGCTTGGTGTGCCTCCAAGACTGAGCCACTAAGAACCAAGCAAAGTGTGAAATAAGAACGGAAACCAGTGATTCAATACGAACAGTGAGGCAGTAGAAACAAACCAGGGCATAAACAGTAAGGTCAGTAGACCCAAACTAGAGCATAAACAGTAAAGTCAGTAGACATAATCTAAACCAGTAGACTATGTACGGTTATAACACTAGTGGAGTGGGATGTGACAGGTGTAACTCTGCGCCTTCAATATGTCTGTAATTAATGCAAGCTGCACCATAACTCGCATCACTGCTGCTGCAACAACCTGCCAAGTTCTGCGAAAATCAATTATATGCTCTGTCTGATCAATAATACGTCTAACCATCTATCTGCGTCTAACAATCTCTCTGCGTCTAACAATCCAACTATCTACGTCTGTAACGCTGCAGCGTCTGTAACAATCTTGCAGTTCTATAATTCTGAACAATCTACTGTGCTGCACACTAAAACTCCTCCACACCTTATTGAACAATCTAATCATGCTGCACCTCTACAATACTATACTCACCTGCGCGTCTGGGAATGGTCCCGATGACATCACGCTGGTCTATCCACCTATGATCTCAGTCTAGTGTAATCTCTCTATTTCTACTCTATAACTGTCTAATTGCATTGCAGGCTGCAATTGTTCAATTTGCCATTTCTTTACTCTTATTTCTTGCTGCTAACTACTATTGCACGCTTGGTATGGCGTCCAGGGCTGGCCCTTGTCCCATTGCTTGTCGGGGTGAGACCCGTGCCGCACTACCACCACGGGAATCATCTGGCCCGTGGCCAAATGCCACTTGCGGTGTCCCACCACCTTGAGCACTGACTTGATGATGCCTGAGTGCGCCACCACGGAAATCACCTCGCTAGCGTCGTTGTCGAACAAATCGTCCAAAAGACCCTGGGCCCGCTGGTTGCGATGGCCGTTGGACTCGTGGGCATCCGGACGCCACCACGGGTCGAACTCACTGAAGCCGTTCTCGAAGTCGGCCTCGCCAAAGTTGCGGCGAAGATACTCCTGGCTGTGGCGCTTGCTGTCGGTATTGATGCCGTAGTCCTCGCGCGCGGCCTCCTTCACCACAGGACGGGCCTTGGTGACATTGCCCCAAACGATGCCCCACGTCTCGAGCGTGCGCCGAAGCGGCGACACGTAGAACGACTGAGGCACCGGCATGCCGTCGGCCTCGATGGTGTGGGCCAACACGTGGCTCCAGTCCTGCAATTGGCTGATGCCTGCGGGCGTGAGCTCCGCGTCGTACCATTCCACCGTGCCGTTCCCGTTGAGTGTCTGCCAGTAGCAGTCCCACTGCGCACTGGGGTACGAGTCCGGGGCCACGTTGTGCCATCCCTGGCCGTGGCGCTGGAGGTAGAGAAGCTTGGCCTGGCGCTGGGGGTGGCTGCTGTCGCGGTTGACCGCTGCCACCGCCGCCTCGAGCTGGGCCCAGCTGGTGCCCGGCCGGAGACCCACGTCATTGGCCACGTCGAACGCGGTGTCGTTGGTGCTGGGGTCGTCCTGGAGAAAGAACTGCGTGAGCACCTGGTACCGGCCGCTGTCGCCGTGGCTAGCGCTGCTATCGTCAAAATCGCCCGAATCGGCCAATGCCGTCACAATCTTCTGATGCTGATGCGAAGGGCCCGCAACGGCCACCAAAGCCTGTGCCGTAGCCACTAGCCACAAGACGGCCGTGGCCACCGCGGCCGCGGTGGAAGATGAAATAGACCGAGCCATGGTACTGGATTTGGATGGCTCTGGCCTCACGGGCACCCCGGCGGTTTTATACCTTACTGGTTGCGTAGAGAAGACCCCGTGCACCCCCTGCCGCTGTACCCTGATGGCCGCTGCCCCCGTGCGCAATCTTATCTGAAATGAAGTGCTGTTCCTGGCAGTCTAAGCCGGTGCCGCAGAGTATATGGCCGTGGTTTGCAACTCCTGGCCCTACCCCGTGCCTGCACCTCTCGTATAATGTTTGGCACATGGGGCATGCCGGCACATTTGATTGGCACATTTGTCTGGCTTTTGACATCGGCACGTTTGACGTATTTTCTAGTGGGCGCATTTGTTGGTTATGCGGGCCATACCTCGAGATCCAGTCTCAACTGGCCCATCTCCAATTCCAGCTGACTAAGCACTCCCCGGAATCAATCCAGAGCCACCATAATCTTATCCTCATGTCCAAGATCTACAGCGATGCCCACGTCTACTGCCCGTTGTCCGGCCCCTCCAGCCTGTTGGACGGCTTCTCCTTCAACTCCGTCCACCACCTCGCCCTGCTCTACTTCTGCCCGTCGTGCCAGTCGCCTCGTTCGCTCTACCAGTGCTACCACGCCATAGAAGCCAAGTTCTGTTCCAACTGCATCACCGACTACTCCGGCACCGCCAATGACGTCCAACGCTGTGCAAAGAACTGCTTTACGTGTCCTTTGTGCTCGTCAAACCTAGCAGTGTCCATTTCCGACCAGGTGCTCAACGGCAGGCCAGGAAAGGACTTTCTCTTCAAATGCGTCTTCTGTCCCTACCAGTACCAGTCCGGCATCATCACCAGCCCTAAATCCTTGCATTCCATCATCAGCTCGGAGCAGAGAACCGAACAGGACGCTCTTTTCCATTCCGTTCACCAATCACTCTCCAACCCTGATCTGTCGGAAAAACACTCCGATATAGCCTTGAAAAACCTCTCGTTGGTACAAGGAACTAAGAACCAGGCCCAGAATGACTTCTCTGTTCCTCCTCCAGACTTGGACGATGTGATATCTGCTACAAATCTACAGCAAATCCCAACAGCCACCCCCAAAGCGTACCCTTTGGCCAAAAAGTTGACCGTCAAGAAGTCTTCCAAGTGCCTCAATTGCAACTCCTATCTCCACCTCCCCCACATAGAGAAAGGGCAGGCCCCTACGATCAATAAACTCCGGGTGAAATTTAATGCCATTGACTATATGCCCTCATTGAAATTGACAAATACAGTTTCGCCTAACATTCTCAGAGAGGACAGTCTAGATTCAAAAACATTCCGCATTGGAAAGCCCCACACATTCCTAATTAACCTAATGAACCCCACGGGTGCAGACCTACGTGTACATGTTAGCACAGTGCCGTACCTTCAAAATCAATTTGTCACGTCAAAGGGCGACATATCCAAATACAGCATTAGGCTAAATCTTCCCATTGCCGATACTGTGGTCAAGCTGTCGAATTCTACCAAAAATACCATTAAGACCATCCCCACTGCATGTTTGACAACAAAAACGACGGTGTCGAAGTCTGAGTTAATTTTACGGCTTGGTGACGTCCTCTTCAAAAACAGTCCTGCTGCAGCAAAGCCAGAAACTCCCGAGTCTCTATCTGTACAAGGTTTGGGATGGAGCCAAATACCAATGCAGCTCACAATAGATATGGCTGATGAGGATGACGTGATGCCTGAGGCTGAACTGATTGATCTCAAGATACCGCTTTACATCACAGTCGATGCAGAATTGCCCGATTCCATCAAGGGCCTCAATCTTTCTAAGAAAACGTTGTCGTATGGATATTGGAACGTTGTGGATGTTGGAGAGTACACGGTGGAACCATCTACCACATCATGATTAACGTTATGAACATAATATAGTAATTCTCATATTCGAAAATAATATAGCATTCTCTTAGAAGTCTAGCACTAGTATTCCGGCCACTTTGGAAAGATGCCTCGAGTCCAATGTGTCGTTTGTTGTCTGTTCTGGTTGATATTGAGTATTGGGCTCGTTGATCTCTGGATCAAGGTCTTCATCGGAAATTCCGTCATTAAATGCATCTTGGCTCTGGCCTAGCTGTGTGCTTTTGAATTCTACGTTGTCAATTCCATCGACTTTGGTCAAGGAGTCGCCTTCAAGGAGTCTCTCTTCATTAGATCTGAGCACCGCTTCATTGACGAATAATTTGATGTATTCTGACGTTAACTCCAATGTAGAGCGCGTTACACGCGTATTTGGGTCTTTGAATGACAATTCTTTGAAGATTCTGCCGATTGTCGTAATGGGAATAGTAGTTTCAGACATGGTGAAGACGTGGATGGTCTTCACGTATCTTCCTAAGGAAGCATCATCTTGCACGTGTATGATCACGTGCAATTGTAGATACACAAAAGAGCCAGAGGAATTGCAGCCAGGACGCTTCTAATACGGATATCATGGCCACAAATACACTGTCCACTATTTCTAGATAAATTACATTACCATTTTTCCGTAATAATACTGCCATACTTCTGCTAGGCTCAATTACTTCCTTACTCTTTGCATCTATATTTATCGAGTTTTGTAAAATTTCAGATTAATCACGCATTTATCAACCAGCATTTTCGCCAAACTAACCCAAACATATTAGAACTGGACAAATGATTTCTGGAAAAAGCACATAATTACAGTTTCCTATCCCACTTCAGTCGGTCTGGACTCTCTCTTGTCTCCCTCTCATATCCAGAGTCTACTGCAGTGTAGACCCTATCTTGCCCTCCCCGTCACGTGACCCATATGCGGCCACCCACTTCGGCATTGCCCCTTCCTAGTCATCCACAACTACTTACTACTTCGTCTCTTCTGCTACTCTTTTGCACAGGTATCTGCCAACCATGGATAGCGCTCTGCATGAAGAGCCAAATGGCCACCTAATGGGAAACACAACCGAGGTGACAGCAGAGTCATCGGCTCCTATCTCACAAACCCAACACTCGCCAGACCCGCCAGTGACACAAGAGACCCAAAAACAAGCGTTGATGAGAAAACTCGAGCAGATCCCCATCAAGAACCTCAAGGAAATCATCACCAATCAGATCGACTTGGAAATCCGCTTGAAGCACCAAGAATTGAAGCTCACCCAGGAAGAGGTGGGCAAAATAGAAGCACAAATGCTTGTGCTTCGCAAGTTCTTCGAGGTGCCCAATGACGTGAAGATCAGCAGCGAACCCAGCGAGTTCACCATGAAGTACTTCGATTTGTTGAACAAGTCACTCTCGGTGCGTTACAACGACCTTCAGGGAACTCCTACTCCCGACCAGCATTACAGTTACGGTGGCAAGGGCCTCTTCAAGCCCGACTTTCTCGGGGAGAACCAAGGGGCGTTTGGATCTGCGGCGGGCTTCGCCAACGAGATCAGCGTGGCGCCTTCACAGCAAAGCGGGGGATACAGAACACGGTCCACCACCTCGTCTTTGCGGCCATCATACTCGTCGGTCTCGGGTCCTTCCGGCCAGCAGGCCATGAGCAAGGGCAACCAACAGAGTCTCGGGTGCCTTTACAGAAGAACAGACGGCATTATAGTCAAGCTCACATGTCCCGATTGCCAGAGAAGCAATTTCTCATCAGCACAAGGCTTCCTCAACCACAGCAGAATAGCACACGCCAAAGAATACACCTCCCAGGACGCCGCGGCGTTGAAGTGTGGCGAGATCTTGCCCAACATCAAACAGGACCCCGAGGGCGAGGCCAGCATCCAGAGCTTGCGAGAGAAGAACTTGGACCCCAACAAGAACTTGAATGTCAACGAGATATATTTCCACGGGTTGAGCAACTCGTTGAACACCGTGCACGACAGCGTGAATCCGAAGGTGCTGGTGGTGGACAAGAAATCGCCCTCTGTCGAGGCCAAGCCGAGCAGCGACGCAGTCGATGGTGGCAAAGCGCCGCAGCCACCGCGAGAAAGCGAGCTTCTCAAGAAGCTTGTCAAGGAAGGAAAAATGAAGAAGGAGGACTACGAAAAAATGCTCCAGGACGTCAAAACGCCCGTCACCAACGCCCATCTCTTCGAGAACGAGGTGGACGAGGAGGACTCGCTCACAGACACGCCGCCGCCCATAGAACAGACGGACCTCCGGAGCAAGCTCAAGCGGAGGACATCGCGAGGCGGCATCAACATCAGCACGCCTGTCGACCCCATGGCGCAGGCGGAGCCGGAAAAGGACAAGGAGAACGACCCCAAGTCGGTGTCCAACAAGGACGCCAAGCGGCGCAAGAAGAACTAGCCTTTGACAGGCTAGTTCTCACAACTTGTCCAAGTCTTGTATGCCTATGCCTATGTATATTACGTGTCCTGCACACAGCCCGGAAAATTTGTAGTGAAAAGCTCATCTCACTATCCACTAGCTCATCTACACTACACTATGTCGAGTGGTCCGTTCATTTGCGCCAAGTTCAGTCCAACCAGGACCTACTTGGCTTCAGGCCATGTCGCCTTGGACACCCACCAGATCAAAGTGCAATCGGTGAACCCATCGCAGGCCCCACTCAACACCTCATTCAACCTCGACAAGTCCAGCAAGCTCAGCCAGATCTCGTGGATTCCGTCGTCCGGCGACCAGCATATCCTAGCATTGAGTCTCACCAAGGGCTCCATCCTCATCTACTCGCCTTTGAGCAACGAGGTCGTTGCCGAGCTCACCACTCCCAGCCATGCATCCATCGTGGACTTCCACTTCTCCTTGCACACCCAGTCGCTGTGGTCCTGCGACAACGGCGGCTCTGTTTGCGAGTGGGACGTCGTCAACCACAAGCTCTTGCAGTCCTTCAACATCAACGACATCTTGGAGAACGCCGAGGCCATCAACAGGGTGTCCACCGTCATGTACAACAACAAGCCCTGCTTGTTGTTGGGCTCGCATGCCGCTTACATGGTGGACATCGCCAGCCGCCAGATCGTCAAGACATTCCCTGGCCACATGCAGCCCATCAATGCCATTGTTCCGGTGCCCAACGACGCGGACTTGTTCATGACCAGTGCCCGAGGCGACCGCTTCATCAACTTGTACTCCATCTCCAAGGGCAGCACCAAGACGGTGTTTGTCTCACAGGCGTCCATTTTGGACATTGATGTGGGAGTTCAAGGCGACAAGTCCATCTTGTCCTGTATCGACGAAAACGGAAACTTGGAGGTTTTCACCAACCCGTTCAGCTTATTGATTCCCGCCGTCACCACCACCCCACAATCGAAAAAGAAGAGAAGAAATGCCTCGCAGATCCAGTCCAGACCCTCCAACGGCATCATCAAATTATCCCGGCCCGAAGAGGAGATCAAGAACGCCAACGACGCCAACTTGAACATCAACTGTATTTCCATCAACAACGACTCTATCTTGATCTCGTGGTTGGAAAGCGGCAACGTGCCCTACTTCGACTCGATCAAGTGGATCGATGAGTCGGGCGACAACTTGCTCAAAACCGATAGAATCATCTTCAAGTCCAGACCCAACTTCAAGACCACTACGCATATTTCCCACGGCCATGACGTTGCCTCTGCCAAGCATTACGACGAGGGCCACACCATAGTCACCGACGGTGGCAACTTCAAGGACTTGGACAACGAAGAACTCAGTGAAACCTTGGCCGACAAGTTGGAAAGACTCACCACCGACCAACAGCCCAAGAAGAACCGTACCAAGAAGAAGTTGGGAGGAAAGACCGGTACGTTGACGATTGTGTTGGCACAATCGTTAAGAAACAACGACAACTCGTTGTTGGAGTCGGTGTTGAGCAACAGAGACCCCCAGGTCATACAAAATACCATCAAGAAGCTTGACTCGTCGTTGGCAGTGATTTTGTTGGACAAACTCTCGGAAAAGATCCAGCGTCAGGCCAGCAAGTTCGACCAGTTGAAGTACTGGTTGAAGTGGATTGTCATTATCCACGGTACCGTGTTAGCATCGATTCCCAACTTAAGCATCAAGCTTGCCAACTTGCACTCGGTGTTGATCAAAAAGGCCAACACCCTTCCACGGTTGTTGGAGTTAGAGGGCAGATTGAACATGTTGAGCCAGCAGAACGAGCTCAAGAAAGAGATTTTGAGCCAAGAGTTCGAGGACTTCCAGGAGGAAGAGGACAGCGATGTCGAGTACAACGAAGAGATAGATGATGCACAAGCTTTAGGAATCATCGAGTCGGATTCCGACCAGGACATAGACATGGACGGTGTCGACGATTTCGAGGCTGACAGTGACGAAGAAGTTTACGACGAAGACGATGAGGACTTACAAGCTGCCATCGATTTGGATGGACCCGAAGATGAAGCCGAGGAAGAATAGAGTCAGTCTAGATTGACACTTCCTAGCATATGTACCATAATACAAGATAGAAAAATGGATGTAGGTAGAATTCACAATCATGTGAAGCATTATATGAATAACATTAATACAGTAAATTATTTGCAGAAGTCACATTAATTTGAATAATTATATGAACATTAATTAAGTAAGTTATTTGTAGAATTCACATTAATGTGCATCATTTTGCGATGAATGTTAATGAGTGAGCTATTAGTAGAATTCACTAAATATGTATATTATGAGTTGTAGAATTCATTCCTAATGCGAATCATTAATAGAATTCACATTAATATGGTGTAACATCCCATTACCATTAACGAACCCACCATTTAATTGTACAACTACTATTTATTTGTACAATACATCATTTTTAATGCATTCACCTTTTTCTCCGGAATTCACTTTACGTATTTACTACTGATTTAATCGCCATTAAGTGACTAATTACTTGCATTAATCTCCTTTATATGCTTAGAGGGAAATGACGGCTCTAATACAGTCACCGTTGTGCATGTCTTCGAAGGCGGTGTTGATTTTGTCCAAGTTGTGTCTGTGGGTGATGAACTCATCCACCTTCAACTTGCCTTGCATGTAGTCTTCGACTATGCCTGGCAATTGGGTTCTGCCCTTGACACCTCCGAAGGCAGCTCCCTTCCACACTCTACCGGTGACCAATTGGAATGGTCTGGTGGCAATTTCCTTACCAGCAGCAGCAACACCAATGATAATGGACTGGCCCCAGCCCTTGTGACAGGCCTCCAAAGCGTTTCTCATGACATTGACATTACCAGTACAGTCGAAGGTGAAATCACATCCACCATCAGTGAGCTCCACGAGCTTTTGCACAATGTCGGTGCCCTCGGGGAGAGTGGTGGGGTTGACGAAGTCCGTGGCACCGAACTTTTCGGCCCATTCCTTCTTCTTGTCGTTGATATCAACCACTATGATCTTGGAAGCCTGTCTCTCCACAGCGCCCTGAACGACAGACAAACCGACACAGCCAGCACCGAAAACGGCCACAGTGTCGCCCTTTTGCACGTTGGCGGTGATGGTGGCAGCACCGTAGCCGGTGGTGATACCACAGCCCAACAAACAGGTCTTTTCCGGCTCGGCCTTGGGGTTGACGGCAACCACAGAGATGTCGGCAACCACGGTGTATTGGGCAAAAGTGGAGCATCCCATGAAGTGAAGCAAGTCCTTGCCCTTGCACTTGAATCTGGAGGTGCCGTCTGGCATGACACCCTGGCCCTGGGTGACTCTGATCTTCTGGCACAAGTTGGTCTTGCCCGACTTGCAGAACTTGCACTCCCGGCACTCGGGGGTGTACAATGCCACGACGTTGTCGCCAACCTTGACGCTGGTGACGCCTTCACCAACAGACTCGACGATTCCGGCACCTTCGTGTCCCAAAACCACGGGGAAGGCACCCTCTGGGTCCACTCCACTCAAGGTGTAGGCGTCGGTGTGGCACACACCGGTGTGGGTGACCTTGATACGGACCTCGTGGGCCTTTGGAGGGGCCACCTCGACGTCCTCAATGGATAATGGGGCGCCAGCCTCCCATGCAACGGCGGCCTTGCAAGTGATTGTCTGAGGTTAGTATAACTGCCAGGGTGCTTTTCGGGGAGAAGTATAAGTGAAGATGGATTTGGAGATGGAGAAGATGAATAAAGTCTTCAAATTGAAGGGAGAATTGCGTCTCAACGGGTCTAGGCCAAGTCCTAGTGCTGAAGGCAAATTTTCACCTGGAGAAGGTAAGCGCCAAGGGCGTCTCGAAGCAACAGCGAGATCTGAATTCAACTAATCGATCCAATCCGTTTCTGACTCCACCGCAATCCGGATACACACCTTTCCAACGGTAGATTCGGACATGTTTTGGATAATTCTGGATAGTTGACTTAGTCAAGCTTTGGACAAGAATATATATGGAGGTCAGGATAGCGGGTCTGAATGCAGTATAAAATTCCTCCAAAATCCGTTTCCGATTAGGCAAAAAAAACCGCACAGCAAAGAGATACGACACCACAGAAAGTATAGTCCATGGACTGGGATTTCCGATTCTGAACACTATATGAAGTCAATGTTAACGAAATTGATATTGTGAATTTGTTTGAATTTATTAAATGGTGATTTCACTATTATTAAAAGGCGTACTTTACTTATTATAAAATAGCGTACTTTACTATTCGCAATCTACTAGTACTACTAGTTCTTTCTACTTGGCAAGAATTACACGATAAGAAAGTGATGATCTATTCTCACTAGGGAAGAATTATTGCATTCACTGATAGAATCTATTTTCACTACTAGCACGCATTCAATGTTTATAATTGCAGACAAATTAGTTTCAGTCTTAGAATTCGTATTTCTCACTAGCGGACTACTATTTCTGAACTAGCGTATGTTAGCTGTTTTCATTACTATCAGTTCTCATCAACTATTATCATCACTCTTCTCATATTAGTTCTCATTCGCTTCTATCATCACTTTTCTCATATTAGTTCTCATTCGCTTCTATCATCACTTTTCTCATATTAGTTCTCTTTCGCTTTCAACTTTCACAGTTGATCTACATGTTTTCTAACCAGCTGTATTCTATCTACAAAACAGCACCAAAGCCGAAGGTCAACTTGATGGCCAACACGTACACAGACTCAAATCTATCCTTGACTCTCTCCTCCTCTCCGATGGGAATGCCCGAGAACTTGGCCACCATCTTGGTCTCTCCTCCTCCTTGCACAAGCTGGATGTCCAACTCGGCAAAATGGCCGGTCTTCCAGTCCTCCAACCTCCAGAGCTGGACAATGCGTGAGTTGGGCTCCAACCGGAGGATCTTGCCTGCAACAGCACCGCCAAACAACTTGAACTCAGAGCCTTCGGATGGTGGGAACTTCTCGATCTGGGGGTACGAACGGGTCCACGCAGCGATTCTGGCGTCGTCCAACAACGTGATGTAGATCTGCTCTGCTGTGGTGTTGAAGACCGGCTCGATATGAAGGGTCGAAGTGTTGTACTTTGGAACACTGGAGTCCTGGGCCTTCTGAGGAGCAGGTGCAGCCTTGGACGTGGCAGCAGCAGAAGAAGAAGAAGAAGCAGTTGGGGTAGGAACTGAGGCTTTGATTGCAGGCGATGGGCTGGAGCCGGCCTGCTGGTTGGCCTTGGTGAAGGAAGAGTCCACCTGTTCAGGGTTGAGCTGGATGTCGGAACTGTGGGTGGTGATCAAGTCGTTGCCGAACTTCATCAACACGTCTCTAACGAGTGGAATCAAGTGCTTCTTGGCCATGACGCGGAATGGCTCGGCCTCCAGGTCTTCCTTGTAGATGCTGAGCACGAACTGGAGCTCGTCGGCCTCGGTATCGTATGCCAACTCAGGAATAGTAAGCGAACCCTCGTACTTGAGCTCATCCTTGGAGTAGTAGGCCACGTTCAACACCAACTTCAATTGGAATAAGGAAATCACCTTGCCCTTTCTTTGGCACACTTCCACGTCGCCTTCCACAGAAGACACCGACTTGACTGCAACGAGCTTGTGGGCGTCTTTGGCACTCAAGCCGTCCAACTTCTCACTGAAGTACGCCTTGGCCCAAGACATGCAGTTCTTGTCGACCCAGTGCCAGTTGTTAGGGTTGTTCACTACCATTGCTAATGATCAGGGTAGAGTGGATGGGTTTGAAGGTAATCAATTGATTTCATGGAACAGTCTAGAAAAAAGGTTTTGTGTCATTTATCTAAGTACCCAGACTGGACGGCGGGTCCAGTCCGGTCCCACCAAGCTACGTTACATACATTAAATCAGGCGTCGACCTCCATGGCGTCGCCGAAAGTGACCACGGTTTCCTGGATGTCCAAGATGTCCCGCACGTTTTCTCTCAACACCGCGGTGGTGCCTCTGGCAAACTTGTAGTTTCTGGCCTTCTGGGACCGGACGTTGGGCGTGAGGTAGTTTCTGTGGAGCTCGGCGTCCTTGCCCAACTCCATCACGCACAAGTCCACGTTGGAACCCGAGCCCAAGTCGTTCCAGATACCGGCCTCGATGGCGTCGGCACACAACTTCATGGCCTCCTCCTTGGTCATGTCCTCCTTGAAGTGGGTCTCCAACACCGCCATGGCCGCCAATGAGCCCGAGCCCAACGACTGGTACTTGCCCACGTCGGTGGAGCCGTGTGCTTGCACCGACAACAAGTGTGCGCCGGTGGGGTCAATGCCCGCCACAATCAAGTAGGCGCCCAAGTGGCCCTGGTACTTGAACAAATGCTGTTTCAACATGGTCAATGCCGTGATGACTCGGGGCTCTCGGTTCTGCAGCAACGAGTGCAACTCCAAGTTGGATGCTATCAATTGTGTCACCATCTCGGTATCGGCAGCAGTACCGGCTCCAGCACACCAGATGCGAGGAGCCAAGCGATGCAACTTCTCACAGTTCTTGTCGGCGACAATGGGACCGGCAGTGGCTCTGGTATCGGCGGCAATCACCACTCCTCCCTTGAACTGGCAGCCCACAATGGTGGTACCGGTGGAGGTGGCCTTGGGGGTGCCGAAGCCCTTGGTGGACAAGTACTGGTTTCTTTGGTAGTTTTCAAAGCTCAATCCCGGCATTGTGTTATATGGATGGAAAACGAGACCTTGGACGAAGGGGACACAAGTATTCTCTAGACCTGTTGAGAGTAGTTGTCTAGTTCAGATACACTTTGCCTCCGGAATTTGCCGCCACTCGCACGACCCACAATGTGGGTACAAAGTTTTCCTGTCTGATCCAGCCAGAATCGAATGGACAAGCCGGACTCGGGGCAGAGACCGAATTGAGAAGCAATAGCCACAGAAACACGTCATATTAAGCTCTTCATATTGTCATCGTCAAATTTCCACGCTTTCCAATGGACGACCGCTACAGCTACATCACGCTAGCCAAGGTCCAATGCTTGGTGGTGCCGATAAACGCGTGTTCCCCAGCCAATTTCGACCGCTATCTCGACATAATACGAAAGAACTCCAACGAGGTCCGACTTTTGGACATATCCCCCAACACCGCCCTCCACGAATTCAATCCACAGACCTTTCCCAACGGCAGAATCATCTACGACTATGTCACCATAGCTCCCGATAGCGAGTCGATCTTCTTGCACGACTTCGAGCCGGCCCGCAAGACCTTCGTGATCTTGGGTTTGGGCACCTACGACCCCCAATTCGACGTCCTGGAGGCGGTGAACAACTTGAGGAAAATATACCCCAGTTCCATAGTGCACAATGTGGTGCTTTTTGACGCTCCCGAAAGCTTGACCAAGTCCTCGGCCAAGGACAACTGCGTGTTCTACCATAACGGGACGCTCGAGCAGAACATCACCGCCATGGAGACCATCATGTGCGATGTTAGTGGAAACTTCTTGGCCGCCTTGAGCACCTACGCATCTTCTTACACCAATATCACCTTGCGATCCCCGGTTTCCATCACCGACAGTCACACATTGACCAAGACAATCCACCAAGCACAGAAGCGGTTAAGCTCGGGCTCCACCTCGTTCAAGGCTTCCTTTGGCAGCAGCAGCTCGCCCCAACAAGCCTCGGCTGACCCGAAATCGAAGCACCAGCAACGTCATAATGGAAGGCAATCCAAATTGATGGGAAATTTCTATCTTCTTGCAGGAAAATACTCCCAGGCCCTCCAATCCTTTACCGAGGCATTGGTCAATTTGAAGAAATGCGAAGACTTTCTTTGGCTCGGAAGCGCATTGGAAGGTATTGCCATGAGTGTATTGTTATTACAATACGTTGGACAAGCTTACCAATTGCCCAGCCAGACAATTTGCAGCGTCCTTCAAATTTCCAAGAGCAAATTACACTCCATGACAACTAGTTCGACCAGTGGGGTTACTTCGCCAAAAAGAGGCTCGCTAGAATCCACTCCTGCTGCAACTCATCTCACTTTACCTTCTCACAAGCATCTGAACTCAATTCACTCTCCTAGAAATTCTACGAGCAGCAATTTGAGTTTTAACTTCACCTCCGCTCCAGATTTATCTGCATTATCATTACCTGCATTCATCAAGTTGATGTCATCAAAAGTCTTACATTTTTACAATCTCAGCACGAATGATTATGAGAATATGGTACCTGATATTGTTTACGTGGAATCAATCTTACGCACGATCAAGTTCATGATCAGCGTATACTTGGGCTCTAGTGATTTGGATTCCAATTTGCTTGATCACATTGTCAAATCAAGCAAGCTTTCTGGATCGATTTCAGAAAAGCACCATTTCCTGAAGAATGAAATCTTGTTGGAAATTGAAAAGGTCTTCGCATTAAAAATCGCTGATATGGGCATTACTGATCAGTGTAGAATTTATTGTTGCTTGGCCTCAATGTATTCTGACTTGAAACTGTTCCGCAAAAGAGCTTTCATTTTGCGTACATTGATGATTGAAATTTTACCAAAGTTGGAGCAGCATCTCAATACAAACCATTCGGTCATCGAAGAAGTCACTCCAAATATTAATGGGCTTACTGAGAGCACGTCACACAATTCAAGCATAAGGTCCATCTTTGATTATTTGTTTTCCATTTATAACATTGACTGTGCATCAGAAAGTTCATCCACAGATTCATATAACCATTCACAGGGGAATTGGGCTGCACTTCAAATTCTGCTGATAAGGTTGGCATTAAGAATTGCCGAAATCTTGAAAGATTATGAATTTATTTTACAATTATGCACATTGCTTTTGACGAGATTTACACATTGCTTGACGGCTGAGGATCAAATCAAGTTGAAAGATAAAATTGACAGCTTGATATATTTGTCAAATAGGAATAAGTTGAACTTGTCTACTAACTACTGGGATCCCTTCCTTGTCAGAAAGGTCAAATTCATCAGCAATCGCCACAGAGACGAGTTGGTTTCATTCTTGGAATATGAACAAAATAATAAAGTGAGTGATTCCAAACCAGCGTCTCTGATAAATGAACCCATAATTTTCAACCCATACTCGAAGCAAAAGAGCACAGGAATTAATAAAGATAAATTGTTGATTAAGGATGAAATTTACCAACTCAAGGTTCAATTACAAAATCCCTTTGCATTTGAAATTGAAATAAATGACATCACAATTGTCACTGAAGGGGATGTCAATGTCCAAACTTTACGCAATAATCTCAAGTCTATGAATCTGCCCATTTCCATGCAAGTACCTAGCACATCAGTCCCCAAGCCAAATACTTTTAACAGCAAACTTAGGAGTTCACCTAGTTTGTCCAAAACGCCAGTGATCGCAACTCCCATAATTTCTTCTTCCCAACCAAATTCAACATCATTGGTGATACCTCCCAACTCGCTTGAACATTTCTTGGTGACATTTAGAACTTTGGATGATGGTGACCTTTCAATTATTGGCTTCTATATTAGTATCGATAACTGTGAAGAACAGTTCTTCAAAATTGTGGACAAGGAACTCCACAAACAGGATTTAAAGATTCCTTTCCCTCAACCGCTTCCGACACCAAGTGGAATCATAGAAAAGGTCGGCACTAACTTAGAGACTGGTAATATTGAATCAAGGGTATCATTAAAGAAGCTCAATTTAACTGTTATTCCAGTTCAACCAAGCTTATCACTTACTAGCATTCTGGTTACAAATGGATGGATCATGTTGTTAGAGGGTGAGAAAATTCCATTCTCGCTTTCATTGACCAACCACTCTAGTGAAGTCATTAATTACCTTTCATTCTCATTTTGGGACTCAACGGTTGATGGTCTCAATAAGAAATTGAGCAATAATGTGGGCAATCAACAGCTCACAGCAGCCGAAATCTATGAAATCGAGTGGTATCTTCTTAAATTCAAACCATTCCAGATATTAAACAAAGATGTTATCAGCAAGAAGTATGAAAAGATTCTCCCAAATTCAGAAATCACTATAAATTATGAAATCACTGCCAAACGCGGCATTCGAGAACTGAAGATTATTTTGGAGTATGCCCACAAGCTCTCTGATTTATCCAAAAGTTTTGTCAAATACGTTCAAGTTCCACTTAATCTTTCTATCATGCCTTCATTGGAAGTGGTCGGATGTGATATGTTGCCATTATTCTCTTCTTCGCTTCATGGGTTCGAGGGAATTAAAAGTGAATTAGCGCATGTCAATTTAGAAAAGGTAATTAGATTCATCACTTCCATAATTGACTCAGAAACGAAGGATATCAGTGACTATTGCTTGTTGTTGGTTGATTTGAGAAATTCATGGACTGAGAAATTGCAGAGCAACATAGAATACATAATTGAGGAGAATGACACTTTTAAAGTCGAAGAATTTATAGAACCTGGAAAGACTTCGAGGTTTTTGTTACCTATGAAGCGTATTTCTAACGATGATGTCGACTTAACCCAGAGAATTCCTTCGTTAAGAAACAAGCAATTTGTCAAGAATTATTCAGTTAGTGAGCAAGAAGAAATGAGAATGAGGGAGCTTTTTTGGCTCAGAAAACAAGTGTTGGACAATTTGAAGGCGACATGGAGATCCGTGGGAAGTGTTCATGCGAGAAATGGAATTGTTGAATTGAGGAGCATCAGAATTACTCCAAAAATGGCGAACATCTTGATCTACAATCCTATTAGGATCACAAGTTGTATATTTGCCGATAAAAATATTGCTGATCCTATCAAGAAGATTGGCACTCAATATAATTTGAAAATTGAAGAGTTCTACTTTTTGCGAACCACGGTGACAAATAATTCCAAGAAGACACTTAGAGGAATTCTTAGGCATTTGCCCTTCCCAACTAGTGGACTCAATGTGCTCGCTACGAATAATCCGAACTTTTCACAGTTAACCATCGATAGAAGAATTCTTGTCAATGGAGTGCTCCAGAATCATCTTGGAGAAAAGGGAATTGAGCCGGGAGATAAAATCGACGTTGATTTGAGTTTTGTCATTCTCGAGAAAGGAGAATATGAGTGGGGCTCGGTGTTGGATGTGTTGAATAATGAAAATATTCAAGTGACCGAAAGGGAGCCCTTGACTGTTTGCGCCATGTGATTGAAGGTCAAATATGCACAAACTGCGGGAATTGGAATACTTGGGTCTCTTCTGCTGGTTTTTATAGAACTATGTATTAAATGTCATTATTTACAAGAGTGTGCCTAGGGCTTATTTTCTGTTATCCAATTTGAAGGGCAAAGGTTGGGCGCCGTCTGCCTCTAACTTTTCGATGTAGCGTGCTCTAGTCAAGTCACTGAATCTTTTCTCTTGGAAATGCTTGACCCAACTGGCCACACACTTGCCTTCGAAGTCCTTCTTCAAGGCTCCACAGTGCTTCTCCACATTGGGGAGCTCTTTGGGGTCCACCGAGTTGTCGATCTTGTTGTTGGTCAAGCACTCGAAAAAGGCATCACGTGAGTCCCAGCACTCCTTTCTCTTGGACTTGTTGGGGGGCAACTTAGGCACGTCTTCGTTCAGGCTGAAAAATCCCATGGTATTTGCCACAGTAGAAGTGGAGAGCTGGATTTTTCAGATTCTGCTAGTAGTGAGAATCCAGGGTCACGTGCCATAGTAGATAGGTGTCTCCACTGTCGTTGCCACCAACGATACCCACATCTACTTCTACCCCTACTAGTAGTATTGCTTCTACTTAACGTTACATGATATCTCCATTATCTCCTGTTCCCCTCATGAACTCAAGGTCACATTTATCTGACTCTGTTGACCTTCGATTCCCGAGTTGTGCTTGTCTCAAAAAGGCTAGCCTTGGCCAGCCGTGATTTCCCGGGCAGGTCACATGACGCCATCTCCGCCCCGCATATTATTAGAAGCCAGGTCCCATTCCAGCAGGCCGTTTATATAATTGGCATTCGCTTGTTTCGTCAACAAACTCCCCAGTCCATATGCCCCTTCGTACGGATCTGACCACCTCCCTTATTCTTCCTGTGCCCGAAGAGGCCAACTATGAGATCGAGCACGATGCCCATGACTTGAATCATCCCATCTTCAAGATCAGATACAGGTCCAACTCCATTATTTCCACAGGCGAGCTTTCGGAAACGTCAACCCAGGAAAAATTGCCTGTCATCAAGGTGTTGGGAACTGGCGGAACAATTGCCTCGAAAGGCACCTCTTCCCACCAAACCGCAGGCTACCAGGTGGATCTTACCATTGAGGAGTTGGTCATGTCCATTCCGGACCTCTCGGGCACTTGCACCTTGGAGTATGAGCAGGTGATGAACTTGGACTCCAAGGAGTTCGGAACCGAGGAGTTGCTCGGATTGTACCGCAAGATCAAGAAGGACTTGGCCACCTACGACGGCATCGTCATTACCCACGGTACCGACACCATGGAAGAAACGGCCTTCTTTTTGCAGATGACCCTCAACACCTACAAGCCCATTGTGATGTGTGGCTCCATGAGACCCTCGACCGCCATCTCCTCCGATGGCCCCATGAACTTGTACCAGGCAATTGTCATTGCCTCGACCCGTGCATCCAGAGGCAGAGGCGTGTTGGTGGCATTGAACGACAGAATAGGCTCCGGCTTCTACATCACCAAGTCCAACGCCAATTCCTTAGACACATTCAAGTCCATCGGTCAAGGCTACTTGGGAAATTTCGTCAACAATGAGGTCCATTACTACTACCCTGCCACGAAGCCTTTGGGCATCCGATACTTCAACTTAGACTCCCCCTACATCAAGAACTTGCCCGAAGTGCCCATATTGTATGCTCATCAGGGCATGAACAATGAGCTTTTCCAGCTAGTGGTGGAAAAATTGGATGCAAAAGGCTTGATTTTGGCTACTATGGGTGCAGGTTCCATGGCCGATCGGTCCAACGAGTACGTTGCCAAGTTGTGTCAAAAAATGGACTTCAAACTTCCCGTCATTTATTCCAAAAGATCTATGGATGGAATGGTTCCAAGAGGTTCCTTGCCTACATCGGTGGGCAAGGACAAATTGCCCTTCAATTGTGCCATTGCCCTGGGTTACTTGAATCCGCAGAAATCTAGAATTTTGTTACAATTGTGCCTCAGTGAAGGACTAGAGCTAGAGGACATCAGATCCATCTTCGAGGGCGTTTACGGTGGTTAGTTATACATATATTAGTTGCAAATCAGGGGATAGCCTAAAACTGATAGCCATCAAAAATAGGTGAAGAACCATTAATAAGTTAATAAATAAAGGAGAACGATTCACTAAGACTTTTCATAAGCCTCCTTGACCTTGTCCTTACAAGATTCAAGAATCTTCTTTCTTTGCAATTTCTGGGCCGAGGTGACAAATCCGTTTTGAGGAGTCCATTCGTCGTCCAAGAGAACAGCAGCTTGGATGATTTCAATGCCCTTCAATCCTTGAGACTTACCAGTAGCAGCAAGCGACTTTTGGACAGCTTGCAGGACCTTGGGGTCGTTGCAAAGGTGTGACATCTCCATGCTTGAAACCTCATCCCTAGAGTAGATTCTCTCGTCAACCAACAAGTGCTTAAGAGCGGCTTCATTTGGCAAAACAATGACGATAGGCTTGACCTTGCTTTGGTCGGCGTAAGCACACAAGTTTAGCACGACAGAGTTAGATCTGTAAACAGATTCTAACTTCTCTAATGCAATGTACTCACCATTCAAAGTCTTAACCAAGTTCTTTTTACGATCGATAACTCTCAAAGCACCGTTCTGTGTCCACTCACAAATATCACCGGTCTTGAACCAACCGTCCTCGGTGAAAGCCTCAGCGGTTTCCTTTTCATTCTTGTAGTATTCCTTGACAATGGACTTACCAGAAAGCCAAAGTTCACCCTGGTTGTTCTTGGCGTAGTAGCCAGCTTCAGCAACATCGACCAACTTGGCGGTGACGGCTCCGGTCAAAGTTCCAGCAACGTCATACTCGAAGTTATCGTACTCACAAATGGTAGTTTGGGCACAAGTCTCAGTCAAACCGTAACCGATCAACATAGGAGCAATCAAGGTAGAAATGAAGACTTGGGTGTCCTTAGAGACGGGAGAGCCACCATTCAAGACAATTCTCAACTCACCACCAGTAGCGGCCTTGACCTTCTTGAAGATAATGTCAAAGACAGACGCACCGGGAATGTGGTAGCTGCTGAAGGTGGACTTGGCTTTGTAGGCACCCCAGAAGACCTTTTGTGTGAGGCCGGGCATGGCCTTGACCTTGGCAATAACACCCTTTCTAACGGATTCCCAAACAGCAGGCACGGCAACCATGACGGTGGGTCTGAATTCTTGCAAGTCCGAGCGACAGTTCTTACAGGAGGCGTCGGTCAAGGTCTTGACGTTGGCGTAACCCAAACAGCCACCCCACCACAAGGACACCATCTCGAAGACCAACTCGAGAATGTGTGCCAATGGCAAGAATGCAATGATACGGTCGGTGTTGGACACGAGGAATCTGCCGGCATTGGTGGACACACCACCGATGGAAGCCAAGATGTTGCCGTGGGTGATGACGACACCCTTGGGGTCGCCGGTGGAGCCAGAGGTGTACATGATACAGGCGGTGTCGTCAATCTTGGGCGAGTGGGCCACTGGGGTGGCCTGGGCGCCCAATTCGACAATCTCGTCGAAGGAGTAGAACTTGAGGTCAGGTCTGACCTCCAAGAGCTTCTTCTTGGCGGCCTGGGCGTCCTTGTACATCTTGCCGCCAGCACGGGTGTCGTTGGGGTCAATTGGGTCGCTGTGGATGATGTACTTGACGGAGGTGGCCTTCTGCAACGGCTTGACCAACTGGCCCAAGAGGGTGTTGTCGGTGAACACACCGCTGGACTCGGTCTGGACGAGGGAGTGAGTCAAGCCGGACTCGCCCAAGGTGTCGTAGGCGGTGACAATGGGAATGCCGACCTGGGAGGCGGCGAGGAAGGTCTGGAGCCATTTTCTGGAAGTGCCGGCAAAGATGTGGAGCTTGTCCTGCTGGTCAGGGACCAAGCCGATCTCGATCAAGCCGGCGGCAAAGGACTTGACGGTGGTGCGGAGCTCCTTGAAGGTGATGTACTTGTACTTGGTGTACTCGTAGAACACCCACTCCTTGTCGACCTTGGTCTCCTGGCCATTGACAATCTTGGACACCTTCTTGGTCTCGGAGTGGATTTCGACGAGGTCTCTCCAGCCCATGGAGTTGCGGTTGATGTTGCGCTCCACCACCTCGTCGAGGTACTCGACGAGGTTGGTCGCTTTGGAGTCCAGGGGGCGTTCGACCACGCCGGCCTTGTTGGCGTACTTTCTTCTGGGGGCGGTTTCGCCTGGCTTGGCTTCGCCGACGGCGACAGTGAGGGGGGCCATCACTGGAGGTAGGGGGCAATTGGGGAGGAAGGAGAAAGAGCAGAACCTGGGATTGAGTTCGCAGTCGGGTGCGAGCAAAACGGCGAACCCATCGCATTATATACTGCCACCCCAGAACAAGGAGCGAGTGCGAAGGCAAAGCAGAAGCGAGTGTGAAGATTACGGCCACAGAACGGGCAGAAAAGGCGAGTCTGGCGGCCCTGCAGGCGAGGGGAGGAGAATCGGGGCAAGGAGGGGGACAGAGGCTGAATGCATAACCCCCAGCATTGGTACTCTCAATGCTGGGGTGCTGGACCTCCCCTCCTTGTCTCCTCCTCCTCCTCCTCCTCCCGTCATTACTACTGGGCGTCCGGTGTCATTGAGGAGGCAGGCCGTAATGGCGGTCCCAGAAATTTCCCTAGTGGGATAATACGCAACCGTGACGAAAAGGGCAAGTGCGGAGGGCACAGAGAAGGGGCAATAGAGGGGGGAAGTGAGATAGGCAACTGACTAGGGGGCAGTGCGGCACATGGAGACAATCATGACAATCGAACCTGGAGTGTGAATCTGGCAATCTGGAGAATCTGGGTGCATCTGTGTTGTGGAGCGTGAATCTTACTGGCAATCTTGGATTCTGCTGGGCATCGATCTTCACGTGAGAGACGGGACTATAGCAGCGGACTTGGAGGGGGGGGGGGGGAGCCGGTACGATGCATCGTGCGTAGGACCGGCGTGTGCCGATGCAGGGTGTCTGGGCTCCGGCCCAGACAGGACACCTCCGTCATCAGCGGCATCCGCACGTGCAGCCTGGCGTTTTGGCGTGGTGGTGGCAGGACGTCCCGAGGCTCTGCTTGTCCCACTCCAAAAAATGTTGGTTGGAGTCCTGCAGACAATTCTGTTGGATTTCTGAGATCGCACTGCACATTTCCGTGGCTGCAACTAGGGGAGGGACTACAGAGCAGCGGTGGTGGCGGCGGTGGTGGAGAGGACTGAACCGACGGTACAGGGAGTTGAAGACCTAGGTGTGAGTGCCTGTTCGGGCCGAGGTGCCAGACGTGCGGCTGTTTGCCTCGGTTACTGTAGTCCCGCCTGCTGTGTGTATACGCATGCCGATGCGCGCACCACATTTGCCATGCAGACGCAAGCGAGATGCATGCGAGAGACGGAGATGAGATGAGACAGAGAGAAAGTCAGCAAGAGACAGAAAGAGACAGGAAGGTGATCACTTAGGATTGTCACGGCAGATCTAATCGATTTACGGGCGCAGATGTATCCACTGGATTCATAGAGTCCGGGATTTGCACGTGATGTGTCAACGGGGGTGGCTGGCGTCGCCGCCCATTGCGGACTTGGGTATCTTATCTCGGAGATGGCGTCCTGCACCATCCGGAGTCCGACCCAAAGACAAGCACGGCCATGCCAGGGCCCTGGAAAGGCGGTACCTGCGGCGAGGCCGAGGACGAGGGTGTCATCACAGGCCGGGCCAGGGATTATGACTATTGTGACGGAGATAGTGGAACATGGGGTGAATGGGGTGAATGGAGTGAATGGAGTGTATGGGGTGAATGGGGTGAACAGGCTAAGAAAATGAACAGGGAAGTAGTTGGGGTGAACAACATAGGGTGAATACTTGGATCTTGTGCCTCGGTTGCACGTTCGGCCCACTACGTTACCGAGTGTATAGCTGTGAAGTCTATTTGGCTACTTAATTTGTATCAGCCTGGCAAAACTGCCTACAACCAGACTGAGGCTGTAACTAATCTTGCTACGACATTCTGAGGTTTTCGGTTTGCTGTGTTCTCTTGCTATACACTGCCACTATGTGTTTATGTCACTCTGTACTTTACTGCAGATATCTACATCTCTTGGTTCTGTAGTGGGCAGCTTCGGTCCGACTCAATTTGCTATTTCCGTGTGGTTGCGGCCCTCCAGTTAGTTTCCAAAGCTCTCCACCTATTTCATGTCTTGGCTCCATTGGCTCCATGCTTGGTTTTTTGTAGTTTCCATGTCTTGGCTCCATGCTTGGTTTTCTGTAGTTCCGTCTCTTGGCCATTTCCCTGCATCCCGAGTACCACTTCTTCCACAGTTCCTACATTCCCCGGTTGGCTTTCTCGGACTACAGTTGCTATGGTACTGTCTGGTTATGCACCGTTTTGTGCTCTGCGTACTGGGTTAGATTTACCGAGGAGTGGGGCCTGTTCCAGGTAAGCTCAGACAATTCCAACACTATATAGAGATTAATTGCCTATCGCCCAAGTACGTCACTCCAGCCTATTCTCCCAGTTTCGTCTTGCATTTAAATTGTTGCGTTTTACGCGTCTTGTCTTTCTTCTCGTCCTCGTATGCTACTTTGCTTGTCTTCACTATATTCTTTTTTCCTTCTTGTCTTGTACTTCTCTTATCATTTCCTCGCATGAAAGGCAATATTCTGGTGGCTCTACAGATGAATTTGCTGGCCCAAATTTCACCCATCCACCTGTGACATCATCCCAACATCTTCTATAGCTCTGCAGTACCTGACCCACCGTTTCTCTCGCTAAACCCCTGATTTTGATCAGCCCAGTGACCAAAGAGGCCAGGGCCTAGATGCTTCTGGCCCCACTTGTACATTTATTGCAATCTCGAGTACATTCCTGACTTCGGGGTTGGACTAATCGCCAACAATTGGCTCCATCTGTGACGTAGTTGCCTCCATTGGCAGTACCGCCTCATTGGCTCATTGGCTTATTGGCTTATTGGCTTATTGGCTTATTGGCAGTATCGCCTCATTGGCTCTGCTCCATTCCCATAGTCCAAGATCTGAGCCTCGCACTGTTCATTTCAACACAATGCAACAAGTCAGAACACGATACAATACGATGGGCTGGCTCCAAAACTACCCCCCTAAGCGTGACCCTTTTGTTAAGAATGTTAATTAGATCCACTTGGCTTCCTCTAACATCTACGCTTTTCCCTTTCGAGGTATACTTCCTTGGCTGGTCTAGGGGCTTGTGCTTCCTTGCATGTATAGCATTGTTTGCCTCATTTCCCCAACCCTACCCCTCTCACTTCAAGGACTTATAATTGCATTAATTACACCACCCCAGTCTCCAAAGTAGGAGAAATCCCCGTGCTCCCAATAGCTGCTCCTGTTCTTTTGCTGTGTGGAGTGTCTAGACACAGCCATGTCACTTATTATCGAAATAAGCTCCGAAACATAGAGCTAATAACTATTCGTCTCATCCACATCCTCTTGGTATCCCATCGTTTCATCCACTATTCGAGCTGTTCACTTGTATTTCAAACCGGCTGCTTAATACTGAGCATTTATCTAGTCCAATACGTCAGTATTGTTGTACTTGGGTTTAGATTCATGCCCTTCTATGAAGGTGGGGTTTGACGAGTTTGACGATAGGCAATTCGATTCAGCCTTAACTGCACATGGAAATATACCCCAACTGGACTTCGAGAGCAGCCATTGTATTGATCAGGAAAATAGTCTGGACCTGCCCCTCCTTTACATCTAATCTTATCCTTGTATGCATCTACAACCATCTTAGTCGTTTCTTGTATTAGTTTGTGCTTAGGCATTAGTATCTACACTAGAGATTAGACCTGTAATCTCTCCTCAAATCTCAACTCGTTGTTGATTGGCAATCCAACCAACAATCTCAACAAGTTCTCCAAGGCTTGTCTTTGCTTGTTCAAACCGTTGATGGGTTGGAAACCAGGCTTGCTCAATGGGGCCTTCAACCAGTATGACAACAAGGTCAACACAGCGTAGAAGTCGTGGTACTTTTCGTCGCTCTCGTCAGCACGCTTGTATTGAACTCTTTGCAAGAACTCGGTGATGATGACCAAGTCAATGATCAATGGGGTGGCCAACAAGGAGTCCTCACAAACGTTGTGGATAGAAATCTTGTTGTGTCCTCCCAACATCAACTCGGAGTAGTACTCATCCATGGCAACCTTGGAGTCACCGACAGCTGGCAAGTACTTGATGACGATACAGTGGTCAATTTCTTTACCGTTCTCGTCGTTGTACAAGATTTGGTTGGATTCGATGATGTCATCGACGACGGACTGCTTGGAGATCTCCTTGGAGCGGAATTGCTTGGGAGCACTCAAGTTGTAACCGTCGTTGTTACCCAAGTGGTTGTAAGATGCAATGGAGACTGGACGAATACCAGCGTCGACCAAGAATTGGGCCAAGACAGACTTGAGCTTGGTTTGACCACTCTTGAAGTCATCACCTCCGATGAAGGTACCGTACTTCTCGGCCAACTCAATGACACCGGGAACGAAGGTGTTTTGTGGAGAACCGTTGATGTATGGAACATTCTCCAAGATGGAAGCAACGGCGAAAATGGTGGAAGGGGCAATCTCATCGTGACTGTTCTTGATGGACTCCAACAAGTTGTCAGCGGTGTCGTTGACCTTCTCGTGAACCTCGGCGTATCTCTCGGTGTTGGCAGTCCACAAGACAATGACCTTGTCCAAGTTGTTTTGCTTCTTGAAGTCACGGATGTCGGTTCTGACCTTCTCAAGATCGGCCCACTTGTTGCCAGTGTTGACCTCACCACCCTTGCCGGTGTTGAAGACGTTGTCAGCACGCTCCTTTTGGTTCAAAGCAATGAAGTCTGGGTAGTAGATCGAGGACAATGGCTCGATCTCCTTGAGGTATGGGCGCAACTTCTCTTGCAAAGAGACGTCCAAGACCTTGGCTCTCTTCATGGCTTGGTCCAAAGTCAACTTGGAGATATCCCAACCACCGACAACCAAGTCGTTAGGGTTAACGAAGGGGATGACGGAGCTGAAAGGAGCGTAGACGTCCTTTCCAGCAGCATCAACACCGAGCTTGATGGTGGAAGACTGGGTGACAGATCCGTAGTAGTTAGGCTTGACAACACCTTCCTTGGTCTCGAAAGAAATGTTGTTCTTGTTGGCCAAGATGGATCCGACCAAGGTGGTACCGTTGTTACCACCCAAGCCGACCAACATCAAACCGGTCTTTGGGGTCTTCAAGTCGACCTTGAACTCGTAGTCGACAGCGGTGGGAGTAACGTTGAGGTTACCGCTGGCGTCCTTCTCGACGAGGGCATTCTCGTAGGTGAACTTGGTGACCAAGGACTCCTCAGTTCTAACAGTCTTAGTAGAATTGAATTGAATAGACATTATGTGATGTGCTAGAGAGTGTAGTTTCTGATGGAAAAGTGTGGGATTTCGGTCCCTTTTTATAGTTTTTTACAACAGAGCCACTCCAGTCGCCGCTAATCGCTGAATTGCTAACGGGGAGACGGGATTGCCCTAACTTGTAGTCAATATTTCCCGATTCGTACGCGCAGGTGGCACTCTCAACAAAATCCCGCCGAAATTTCGGCGACGAGCGTCTGTGTGCAGGCCAAGCCCGGTTGTGACGAACAACAATCGCCTCCTATTTACTGCGGCCAGTTTCATTCGGTCCAATCGGCATATCCTTAAAATTGGAGTCTATGGTTAACGAAAGACGGAGGGGCCGAAAGTATGAGAAACGGCCGGTAACTTAGGACCCAGAACTAGGACATTAATGCATATTCACATGTCTCGTCTGGTGCTGAAATGGACACCAAATGGCCCACTTTACCCAACAGTGTTGGCACAGTTGTGAGACTGTGAATGTTTGGCCGTATTTGTGGCTTTGTGTGATTTTTTTCGCCGAAACTCCTTGCCAGAATTACTGGAGTTGATTTTCATTGGTCCAGATTTTGCCGATATTATCGAGAACAATAAAGGTTGGGTAGATTTCCATGTGACAAATCGCCATGTGAACTTGTAAGACGCGTAGAGCCAAATAGCAAGGGACAGTGCAGACGTGTTGGGCGAGTTGCCGTGATAGGAGGCACCACAACTACCAAAACAACTGGTCAGTTTGGTCCCAATTGACAAAAGGAAGATGCAGTATTCTTGGACTTAATCGGCTATGCACTACTTTCATATGTAGCCGCAATCCAGAAATGTGTCGAAGAGTGTGGAGATCAAAATAGGGGCATGCATTAATTTTGCCACGTGACTGGAGAATGTCTAGCACATGGATACTAGACATTCTTAATAAAGAATATTTGGACGGTGTTTAAACGGAAAATGTAGGATTCCAAAGTTTCTGATGTAGGGTCCTAGAAAACCCCAATTGATTGACATCTTAAAGGGGCCTGCGAATCTCTAATAGCCCTATATATAAATCTGGAGATCACCTGTCACAGAATTTGATGTTAGGAAGGCACAATATTGCATGAAAACCCCGGAAATAAGCAGGACCACGTCTGTTGTTGGGTGAAGGATAATATCCAGTCATGAGCCCTCTATTTTCTGAGATGAAGTTCGCCCTTCAAATTCTTGTCCATACTGTAAATTCCAGTAGCATTATCTCATGATTTTAATTCAGACAAGTCCACGGACCACCAATGTCACCTTCAGTCCGAACAGGAGTCTGCAATCTTGGTGACTACACAATCCACATACTTCATTCCCTGTAACATCCGGGTAAACTTGATAGCTTGGGGCAGTTATATAGTTGAAAATAGATGGGCCAACCTAATCGCCTTGACATGAGCCGACAACGGCTAACAAGAGGAAATATTTCCCGGTCCACGTTTCGAATCTGGTATCCCTGTGCCGTAAAGGGCACAAGAATCTCTTGATCTGTGGCAATATCTGACGCCACCTCAGGCATTTATCCATTGTTTCAATTCCGCTCTCTATGCGGCCGTTATGTTGCAACTGGTCTGAACAATCGTCGTATAAACCTGGGGTCTAAAAGTGCAGTTATTCTCGGGCCCATAGTCTGGTATTCCAAACCAAAGTGCTTTTTGAAGATACGTGCTACACTATGGTCTGGGAAAAACTGACAATATCATCTCTTTATCCGTTAAAATTTAATACAAGGTTTGGCACACCAATAAATCTGACCTGCTAAACTAAACTTCGCACTTCGGCCTTTGGTACTTTGTACCCTTTGACTAGTCGATTACCCCAGGCTATTTGCACTAACTCTTAGTAATATTTTGCGATACGTCAAACTTTAAACGGACATATTTTATCCCAAAATGGTGGAGTGCGCACCGAATTGATTCATCCGTACCTAACTCTGGGGTCCCATTTGGGTATCAGGTTATCTGTATCTTGACTTTCCTTAACTGATTAGTGGAAATGTTGAGCCTACACAATAACTACAAACCCAATTGGTACTGATGTGAACGCCAAAGTCGCCTGGTCTTGACAGAGTACTATAGCTTCCTTTCCAATTGCAACATCTAGTTGAGCGAACTGCAAACAAATTGCAAGTATGGATCAAGCTTCCTGTCACTGTAATTCGAGTCTGGGGAAATCGATAAATCAAATGTCTCCCCACACGTAAGGCTTTTTGCATTCCAATCGCCATTCGAAACAGAATTATCCAGTGGCCAAATTATTGATGTTGCAGTTGAGTGAATATCAAAGGCCGCGGGGTAAGCTGTGTGGCTCGATGGTTGATGTTGCACTTACGGTCTGGCCATTGTCACCATTGCAATCATGGTGACTTCTTTCGTGACGAATGAGGGTTAAACTTACACCAATTCTTGCCGGAAACATTGGAGTAAACGGCCACTTACAGTCCCAAACTGAGCTGATGGTAAGGAAAACTCCAATATAAATATCTTAACAAATTCCCAGGATATACCATCATCAACAACAACAACCACTACTACTACAAAGCATCGGCTTGAATACCACTTTCGCTTTATAGTCCACTTTCCTTAAAAACAAACTTTCGCCATGCTTCGCATTCTTACACTCATTTTGAACTCTCTTCTTTTGGTTTCCGCCACCGGCCAAATGGCTGTCTACTGGGGCCAGAACTCCGACGGCAACCAAAAGCCTTTGACCTACTACTGTCTGTCTGACGCTGTTGACATTGTCCTTCTTTCTTTCCTTTACGAGTACCCCAACAACTTCCAGTTGAACTTTGCCAACGCGTGCGAAGGCACCTTCACCCCAGATGGCACCTTGCACTGCCCTCAAATTGCCGAGGGTATCAAGTTGTGTCAGCAGAACGGTAAGAAGGTCATGATGTCCATGGGTGGTGCTGCTGGTACCTACGGGTTTTCCAACGATCAGGAAGCTTCTGATTTCGCAACCACCTTGTGGAACAAATTTGGAAATGGTCAGGATGACAAAGAGAACAGGCCATTTGATGATGCTGTTCTTGACGGTTTTGACTTCGACATTGAGAACAACAACCCCAACGGTTACGCTGCTTTGGCTAAGAGCCTTAGAGGAATTTTCGACCAGGACTCCTCCAAGCAATACTACCTTTCTGCTGCCCCCCAATGTCCCTACCCTGATTACTCTGTTGGCGATGCCTTGCTGAACGCCCCATTTGACTTTGCTTTTATTCAATTCTACAACAACTACTGCAGCTTGGCCGGAACCAGTTTCAACTTCGACACCTGGGAGGACTATGCCAAGAATGTTTCTCCAAACAAGAATATCAAGTTGTACGTTGGCTTGCCAGGTGGTCCAAGAGCTGCAGGCAGCGGCTTTGTTACTTCTAGCGTTGTTGCTAGCAGAATGAAGGACTTTGCCAACTCCCCCTACTTCGGAGGATTCTCTCTTTGGGATGCCACTTCTGCGTGGTCCAACACTGACTCTACTGGCAAGAACTTTGCTGAGCAATTAAAGGGGCTCTTGAACGGAGGCTCTCAAAAGCGTGAAGCAGTTCTCAGAGGCAAGACTTACAAAAACTAGGTCTCACCCCCCCTTTCCCCCTTCAGAAATGCTGAATGGCTGGTTTTCGTGCCACTTTTGCTCATGAGTTGGCTATTATACCCTGATTTCTTAGTCTGAGCGTAACTACTACCCTCGACAATTTGTTTACGTCAATTGATACCCTTTTAACTTTCGTGTAGGTAGGTCGGATCCTCTGCCGCGTTGGGGCAGCAATTTATGCTCTTTAGTTAATTTTGCAAGCACCTCTGGCTAGATAATAACCTTAATTGAAGTGAGGTTGGTGCACGGTTGGGAGAGCCCGAGAAAAATACCTGAAAGTTTCAGATCACAAATGGGCGGAATGTCCGTTTGGGGACGTACAAGCCTTCATGAAACCGATCTCGAACACTTGACGTGGTCAATTCTAGCCGAATTGCAACATGGGGCTATCAGGGGCTGGTTGGCAGGCCCAATCGATCGGTACTGCTGCTAAATTCGGTCACGTGGCGGGGCGTTAGCGAGGCTTCGCGACTTCACTCGGCTTAGGGTTTTTCTGCGGGCGCCTGCAGGAAGGTTATCTGTGGGTCCTGTGTGTCGCCGACCGTTGCGACACGCGACGCGCCTTGAAATCTTCCAAGGAGTTGCCTAATGAAAACCCCTACCAGCACGACCCACGACACCACATCCACAACCCGGGGCTCTTCTAGCCCCGGCTGTGGACCCTGGACGCGTCATCCCTCACTAATTCCAGCCCCTGACTTCAAACTATCCCAGTACTAGCACTCTCTCTGTTCTGTCAAAGCTTTGTTCTGCAGATGCAAGAGAGCTGTCTGACAACATGCCTGCAGGAGCACGCCTAACAGTGCGATGCATGAATCTGCAGCGGTCGCATAACAATAGGCATCCATGCGACCTCCGAGCGATCTACCAACTGGGACCCCCTGCCAGCCTTCAGGCCATTCCATGTCTGTTGGCCTATTTCTCGACATTCGAGGCCCCCTTGGCTTCAGCCATCGCCTACATGGCCCAATTGGCCGTGTCCAGGTTTTGGCGAGAGCCCTGGAATGTAGGTGTTGCGTATGCACGGGGAATGCCCCAGTGTCCATTCCGCCCTTGGGGCTGTTGCAAATTACGCGTCTGCCCTGTTACCAACAGAAGCCCCCCACATGGCAACTCAGGGGTAATGGAGACAGGTCCTTTGTCTCCACAAGAACAAGACAGGTATTCAGGTGTCGACGTCAGCACCAAGAAGAATAGGACACTTGTTGGGATGGCCAGCCTACGCCCGTTTGTAGTCAAGGAGGGGCCCTGTCTAGTAATTCATGTCGCTGTCTTTGCCCACAATGTCACCCTATGTGCTCCGGTCCGTCTCCGGATTATTTTTCTCCATCTTTCTCGAAAATAATGCACCTAGCGTATGCGCCTCGGACTAAACAAATAGCGTGGTTCCCGAAAGGGTTTGATTAATTATATTCTGTCCCACTGACTTCCTAGCAACCACAACTCCCCTCCCTTCCTATATATATCCATGTAGATCCACCGATGTCTCGAATTAAATCACACCCCTCACACTCCTTTAATACCCCCGGCCCAAGCTTGCCAGCCAACCCCCCTCCCACTCTTGTCACTCCTTCACCTCCTCTCTTGTCACTCCTTTACACCTCTCCATTCTCCCTTTCCTTGCAATGCTTCGCATCCTCACACTCCTTTTGAACTCTCTCCTCTTGGTTTCAGCTTCGGGCCAAATGGTCGTCTATTGGGGCCAGAACTCCGATGGCGCCCAAAAGCCGTTGGCCAGCTACTGTCTGTCTGACGCGGTGGATATCGTGGTCCTTTCCTTCCTTTACACCTACCCCAACAACTTCCAATTGAATTTTGCCAACGCGTGCGAAGGCACCTTCACCCCAGATGGCACCTTGCACTGTCCTCAAATTGCTGCTGACATCAAGACCTGTCAACAAAACGGCAAGAAGGTCTTGATGTCCATGGGCGGTGCTGCTGGTACCTACGGTTTCTCCAGCGACTCCGAGGCCTCCAATTTCGCAACCACATTGTGGAACAAATTCGGTAACGGTGCGCAGGACAAGGCCAACAGACCCTTCGATGACGCGGTTCTTGACGGTTTCGACTTCGATATCGAGAACAACAACCCCACCGGTTATGCTGCTTTGGCCAAGTCCCTCAGAACCCTCTTTGCCCTGGACTCCTCCAAGCAATACTACATTTCTGCTGCTCCTCAATGTCCATACCCTGACAAGTCCGTTGGTGATGCCATGCAGAATGCTGACCTTGACTTCGCCTTCATCCAATTCTACAACAACTACTGCAGCTTGTCCGGCACCAGTTTCAATTACGATACTTGGGAGAACTACGCCAAGACCGTGTCTCCTAACAAGAACATCAAATTGTACGTCGGATTGCCAGGTGGTCCAAGAGCTGCAGGCAGCGGTTATGTTGACTCTGGTGTTGTTGCTAGCAAGTTGAGCGAATTTGCCAACTCCCCATACTTCGGAGGATTCTCGCTTTGGGATGCCACTTCTGCCTGGTCCAACACTGATTCCACTGGTAAGAATTTTGCTGAACAATTGAAGTGTCTCTTGAACAATGGCAGCCCACAACCTAAGCCCTCTTCGACTGTGGCTACCACCTCTTCTACTACTTCCACTACCCCAGTTGTTCCAACCACCACCTCCACTACCCCAGTTTTCCCAGCCACCACCTCCACCTCTCCAGCTATTCCAACCACTACCTCCGCCTCTCCAGCTGTTCCAACCACTACCTCCACCTCTCCAGCTGTTCCAACCACCTCCTCCACCTTGCCAGGTGTTCCAACAACCACCACCACCACCACCTCTACTGCCCACGCTACTACTCCAACTAATGCACCTGCTCCTGTCCCTGAGACTTCTTCGCAGTTCCCAACCTTCACTCCTACCACCCTCACATCAGTCACTACCCGTGCTGAATCCTCTCAATCTATTGTTGTGCCTACTACAGATGAAATCGCCAGCTCCACTGGTGCCAACCCATCTCCAGCTCCACAACCTACAACTACTAAAACTAGCTTGAAGCCAGCAGCTACTACTGGAGCTACCACGATTGTGACGACTTCGGAACAACCAATTGTCACTCCAGAGATTGCTACCGTGACTGGTAACACGATAACCACGTTTGAAACTGTGTACGTTACGGTTGCTACCACCCATATTGTAACTACCATCACTCTTTCCGGTTGAGAATGATACCCTAATAATGTGTACTAGTTTTAATATCCTTTCTACGAGCTTGCTTTTATAGTTGTTATGTACCAATTCGAATCTAAACTAATGTTGTGATATGTCGGTTGTAATTCTAATCGAGTCTAAAAAGTGAAAATGTCGTATATATTCAAAGTTTAAAAAGAAAATGGCTGGTCGAATGAACTGCTGGGCTGGTGCTTACGCGAAATTTCGTTAGAAACTTATTTTCTACAATTTCCATATAAATGCGAAAAATTAATATAATTCAATTATTATGCTGCTTTACTTGCCTGATTAACTTGTGGCTCTACTAGATTGACTAACTAGAGCCAGTAGCTGTAACTCTAAATCTAAACCGGACAACGTGGATCTGGAGAACAGATTCAAGTACACCAGAGTGGGCCCATCACTGTTCCAATTCCCGATTGAAAAAATGTCCTTTTCTCCACAGTACTGAAGAGCAGGCAATGTCAAGTGGATGATAGGAATGTTGGAGGTGTTCAATTGCGTGAGGCCCTGCGGTGTGAGCCCCAATGGGCTTATGAGAAACATGAAGTTCGTCAATACGGAATTCTTGCCACTTCTGTTGCGAACATGGTAGCTGTAGATTCCCGTTAGTTCTCGCACCACTTTGGCGGATATTCGTTTGGAGGTGTTCTTGCATTGTACGAGGGCATGGATATCGTGAACGAGCGAAATGGCCGTCTCCTTGGTTGTTTCTGTGGCCAACTCGTTCGATTCTGACGTTTCCTTTGCAAGGGATGCGTGTTTCAATAACGACCGTGCTGGAAGCCGAGTAGGGCGATGAGTCTGGCGGCGGGCCTGAGTGAACGAGTAGTATCCAGACAAGTCCCATTTTCCGTACAAGTCCAATCCGTTATCGTAGGCACCTCCCGTTCTGACGAGATCCTTGCATCGAAACACCGTTTCAAGCACATTCTTGCTGTGCAACTCGTATAGCGTGCCATTGAAAAGTGAGCTGGAAAGACTGACGCCGTTGATTCTGCAGTAATCCAAGTATTCCTGGCCCGTGGCGTATGCATTAGCCTGTTTTAACGTTCGAAACAGACTCCTCCACGTCACGGTCCCTGTCAAGCGACCCCATGCGGGCTGGTGGTGGGGCACTGTGAACATTCCATGGATTGAGCTGGAGGTGGAAAGGCACAAATTGGTTTTCGATCGCGAATTTATCTTTACAACTCTCTACCCATTGACCTCACTTCAAGCAGTCCCAATGGTCTCCATAGGTCAAGTTCTAGTGGCGGTTGTCCTCTCCGGCTATGTGAGTGCCGAGTTACAGACCATACCTGTCCATTTGAGGTCGCTTGAGTCCAGCAAGGTGCACCAATGGGGCACCCTTGAGTACGACACTCAACTGCACAAAGCAGCATTCCAGCAATCCGACACGGCCGGTGATGTCAAATTGTCAGGTCAATACTGCTTGGGAGCCGAAGGGCTCACCAACCATGAATGCTTTGCCTTGGCCGAGCAACTTCCTTCAGATCTCACTGTGTATGTTGGACAAGACGGTTCCATTTCCGGATTGGGGGCAACAGCTGCATCTTCAGAAGTCAGAGGTGTTCAAGCTCCCCAAATCTCCATTTCGCTCCCCCTTGTGGCACCAGGCCCCAACAGAAAGCCCGCAGTCAACGCAAAGGCTGCACTGCAAGGAGCTAAGGCAGAGACCGAAAAGGTTGTCCGCAAGAAGACCATAGTGGTCACCAACAAGGATGGCGAAGAGGTAGAGACAGAGGTGGAAGAGGAGGTTGAAATACCCGTGGACAACCGGTCGTGGATCCAGAAGAATTGGGTCTACGTTACCATTCCTCTCTTCCTCTTGATGCTTCTTGCACCAGAGGAGAAGAAGTAAATTGTGTAGACAGGCTCAATACACAAGTGATGAAGTGAAGTAGGAACAAACAAGATTATTGGGAAAGTAAAAGAAAAATATGTGAAGATAGATAGAAGGATGGGGCATGGAGAAGAAAACGATTATTTAGAATGGCCAGGTACAAGGGGAAGCAAATCTATGGGTGTGGAGAAATCTAAAGAATGAGAATATCTAGAGAATGAAGTGGTCTAGAGAAAGAGCCGACCTATACAATTTAAGAAGTTAGAAGTAAAACTGTAGAAATAAAGAAAAGGATGTGATATAAATCATGATTGAAGTAAAACTGTGGAAATCAAGGAGAGGAAGTGGAAAATAGTTTGAAGATGTTTGAAGAAAAACTATACAACTGAAGAAGTCTAGAAGAAGTGAATAAAATAAAGAATTGGAAAATTACAGGACAGAGAATACTGAAACGCTTACAATTCTAGAAGCGAGAACCCCAGAAAAAGAATCATAGCTGGAGAAAGAGAGCGTAATAATTACTATAATAGTACTTCATAGAAAGAGCTTTAATATGAGGAAAGCTCTCAGAAAAAAGCGCAGAGTGAAATATTAATTACTAGACATGACATTTAAGAACAGAGATACTAAGCCGTTAGATTATCCCATTGATTTGGGACTAATTTAGAATTGTAGAACTGTGAAATTATTTACACATTCTCCACAAGCTAGAAATTTCATTCATCTCTCCTAATAAATGTCTACCTCTTCCATATTGCATCTCTATACTGCAATACTACAAATCTCACCCCATAAAATTCTACTTCATGAGTTGACTGACATGAAATGCTTAAAATGCTCGACCGTGTTTTACTAATCAGTTTCCATATCCTGATTTGCTTGTTGACCTCCGCAATGAGCCAGTGCCTTCTCCTGCTATTCGCCTTACCTTCAGATCGCGCCATGTCCGGGTCACCCCACCTCCAGCGAATCAGCATGCAAACATTCAACCATGACAAATCGGTGCACGCACGCGCAAACACACTACAGAAAAATTTGTGGCCATAGACGCTTTGGATATTGTAACCAAAACCGTCCTAGGACTCTCTTACCCTGCAATAAGTGTCGGCGGTCTTCATCCTAGACTCCACAGAATCACCCCATAGGAACAGTTCCTGCGTATTCGTACCCGGTCTGGTTGTTTTCATCTTCTTTTTCATTTGGCAACCACTGGTTCTAGTCCATTTCCAATGTCATTGAGAACCCAATTCATAAGACAGTCCAAGAGATACCTCTCTGCCAGCTCCAAGAGATTGGCCGAGGTCGAGGTCACCGTCGACGGCCGCAAGGTGTCGATTGAAGCCGGCTCTTCCATTATCCAAGCCGCCGAATTGGCCGGCGTCACCATTCCCCGTTACTGCTACCACGACAAATTGGCCATTGCCGGTAACTGTCGTATGTGCTTGGTCGACGTGGAGAAGATGCCCAAGTTGATTGCCTCCTGTGCTATGCCCGTCCAGAACGGAATGGTGGTGCATACCGATTCCGAGAGAATCAAGAAGGCCAGGGAAGGTGTCACTGAAATGTTGTTGGAGAACCACCCCTTGGACTGTCCTGTTTGTGACCAAGGTGGTGAGTGTGATTTGCAAGAGCAATCGCAAAGATACGGTAGCGACCGTGGAAGATTCACCGAGGTCGCCGGAAAGAGAGCCGTGGAGAACAAGGCCATCGGTCCCTTGGTCAAAACCTCCATGAACAGATGTATCCACTGTACCAGATGTGTCAGATTCATGAACGATGTTGCCGGTGCCCCTGAGCTCGGTACCGCCGGCCGTGGTAACGACATGCAAATCGGTACCTACATCGAGAGAAACATCAATTCTGAAATGTCCGGTAACATCATTGATTTGTGTCCCGTCGGTGCCTTGACCTCCAAGCCATATGCATTCAGAGCTAGACCTTGGGAATTGAAGAGAACCGAGTCCATTGATGTCATGGATGCCCTTGGTTCCAACGTCAGAGTTGACGCCAGAGGTATCGAGGTTATGAGAGTTTTGCCAAGATTGAACGATGAGATCAACGAAGAATGGCTCTCTGACAAGTCCAGATTTGCTTGCGATGGTTTGAAGACTCAACGTTTGACCACTCCTTTGATCAGAAACGGTGACAAGTTCGAGACTTCCACTTGGGATGAGGCTCTTTCCACTATTGCTGCCGCTTACTCTAAAATTTCTCCTAAAGACAACGAGGTTAAGGCCATCGCTGGTGCTTTGACCGATGCTGAATCCTTGATCTCTTTGAAGGACTTGGTGAACAAGTTGGGCTCCGAAAACTTAACCACTGACGCCAAGGTCGCCGTCGACTCTCACGGTGTTGACATTAGATCCAACTACATTTTCAACTCTTCTATTGAGGGAATTGAAGATGCCGACCAGATCTTGTTGGTTGGTACTAACCCAAGACACGAGGCTGCTGTTTTGAACGCCAGAATTAGAAAAGTTTGGTTGAGACAAAACTTGGAAGTTTCTTCCATTGGACAAGAGTTCGAGTCTACTTTTGATGTGAAGAACTTGGGCTCTGATGCCAAGGCTTTGGAGGCTGCTTTGAGCAGTGAAACCGGTAAGAAGTTGGCTGCTGCTAAGAACCCATTGATTATCGTTGGTTCTGGTGTTGCTGACTCTGAAGACTCTCAAGCTATCTTCAAGTTGGTCGGTGACTTTGCTGCCAAGAACTCCAACTTCAACACTGGTGAATGGAACGGTCTCAACTTGTTGCACCGTGAAGCTTCCCGTGTCGCCGCCTTGGACATTGGTTTCGCTACTTTGGACCCAGAAATCTCTTCTACCAAGGCTAAGTTCATTTACTTGTTGGGTGCTGATGAAGTCAAGAACACTGACATTCCAAAGGATGCCTTTGTTGTCTACCAAGGACACCATGGTGACTTAGGTGCCTCCTTCGCTGATGTCATCTTGCCAGGATCTGCTTACACCGAGAAGGCTGCTACCTTCGTTAACACCGAAGGTAGATCTCAATCTACTCGTGCTGCCACCAATGCTCCACAAGCTGCCCGTGAGGACTGGAAGATTATTAGAGCCTTGTCTGAGTACTTGAACGCCAAGTTGCCATATGATGACATTGTTTCTGTCAGAAACAGATTGGGTGAGGTTGCTCCTCACTTGGTTAGATTCGACGTCATTGAGCCAGTCTCGAAGGATATTGCACAAATTGGTTTCCTCAGTTTGGTAAACAAGAACAAGTCTGCAAAGATTATTGGATCTCCATTGAAGAACCCAATTGATAACTTCTACTTCACTGATGTTATCTCTAGATCTTCTCCAACCATGGCTAAGTGTATCTCCTCCTTTGGTGCTAAGGTCGACAAGATCACTGACTCTAAGCCAGACATCAACTTCTAAGCAAGTTATGTTTATCCAATTGCATAATCATATTTATTCCCAGGGGCTATCATCCTATCAAAACCCCTAAAAACTTAGCAATGCTATTAGTTCATCAAATAGACATTCAGGGACAATTGAAAATTAAGCTACGCAATTGTCTCCATATTTGGATTCTCATGCTTGTTGTTATTAAACGTTCAAGTTTGTTTTCCTAAGCATTTCCTTCCATTTTTAGATCATATTCATTGATTAATACATACGTTAAAATTAGAATTCGTAAGAGTTTAAAACTTGAACTTCTTGGCGGGTTTTGACTGCAGTTCTTGTTGTTTGGGTTGTTCTTGCTTCTCTTCATGCAAATCGTATCCTTTACCTGCATTTAATACGCCACCACTTTCGATGCTCTTTTCTTTAATGACAGTGTAAAGTGATCTGGAACCTGAGTTTTCTTCTGTGACAGGAGTTGAAGAAATACTCGTGCCAATTTCTGAGATCAAAACTTTAACTGGTTCATCCTCGTCATCTTCTTGATTACTATTCCCTTCGTCTTCTAATTGTGCATCCTCACCATTTGCTCTATCATCTTCGTTTTCTATTCCTTCCTCCTCCTCCTCTTCGTCTTCGTCTTCTTCTTCTTCTTCGGAAGACTCCACGTACTCTTGCATCATCCCCCAATATTCACCGCCTTGGGCTTGCTTCTGGCTCTTTTCTCTGTACCCAGTATTGGAATATTCAACATCTATTCCTGGTATTATGAGTGTTTTGTAGGAAGGAGGTTTCCCTATTTCGGCCATCACAGGAATCCAGGGAGGAGCTGCTTTTGAGTTATCTCCCATTTCCAATGCCTTTCTCAAATTCGTAGAGATAACTCCTGCCTTCAAGTTCACTGTTTGGAGCAGAAATTCTTCAGTTGATTCCCTTCCTTCGAAATATATGTCTCCAAATCCAAATAACCTCGGTTGCTCCTGGTATTTGAAGAAAGCATCATGAAGTTTCTGATAATCGATATCTAATCTTCCCATCTTGGGTTGTATTTTATTTCTCAGTTCTTGTCTCAAGTTCAATTCTTGGGGTTGTCTCATTTCTTGAATGCCGGTATCACGAATAAACTTCGGCAATTGATAAATGGCACGATCCATTCCTTTTCTTGTTGAAAGATAATCTCGTTTGGCCTGCCAGTGTTCTGGAACTTGAATGCAATTGGGTTGTGTCTTGAATGCGATGACCAAATATGGGTCCTTGGCATCGACGTCGTACCAATCAACGAGATGGGGTCGGGAGGTGGCTGCTTTCAAGATTGCTAAAGGTATCTTGTTTTGAAGTCGTATCTGCTTCTTTGACAATGCTTGGGTTTCTTCCTCATCATCTTCTGAGTCACTGGATGGAACACTGGATGAGTCTGACTCGCTGGCTGATTCGTTCTGTGATGCCAATGTGTCTTCGTGTGATTCTGTCTTCTCTTCGAAACGAGAAAATACGCCTCCAAATTGTTTCCACAACTCAGAGTCTTCAATGTGGTCTTTCACCTCCACATTGTTAGAGGTGGTTGTGCTTTCGGTTGAGACATCTTGTTTGACTTTTTCTGTCTTTGGCTCAGCTTGTGGCTTTTCTGTTTCGGGGGACTGCTTCAGTTCAAGCTTCCTGAGCTTTAACTTGTCCCTTCTTAGCTGGTTCTTTGATCTTTTGGCCATAGATATGGGATGAAATAGAGTAATTGGAGATGAGGTATGCTTGTATGTGTCACGTGACCAGGCCCTTTGGCCTGCATGGCTACTGCTATTTGGCCCTGTTACCTACATTTTTGGTCTTACAGCAGTGGGACCATGCTAGTTTGAGCATTGATTTTGTTTCTTTGAGTGTTTCATTCATAATCTTACTTGTAAGATTCAATTAGGTAGAAGACTTTCTATATTATTAATAAAATAAATTTCACCTGACCACAACAATACACTGTGAAATAGTTACCGAAAGAATCAATCCCTTAGCGTTCAAAGAATGCGATTGCAATATTTATGCTTGGAATATTTATGCTTAGTTTGACTCGGGAATTTGTTGTCTTTGAGAATATTCACGTCAATCTTTATTTCGCACCCTAAGTTTCGGCTAAATCGAATTCTTATTGTATTTCTAGAATTCCAAACAGAAATCCCCCTGAATTCAGAGTAAGCCTCGAACTCTAATCTGTTGATGAGCCTGGGAATCGCAATATTGGAATTCAAATTTACTGTTGATACCGATAGGAATTTTATCTACTCGGAATTATCGTTTCAGTTACCCTGAGATAAACACCCTTCTTTATTCAATGTATAGAGGAATAAACCTAAGTTAGAAATAGCTTGTCTGTTTCTTTTAGGTATGCAATTACAACAATAGTTAGTTATGAGCTCATCTATATGGTGCCAATCTTATCCAATTATTTATTGTCGTAGAAGAATAGAATCTATATTTCGCGATAAATTTGAAGAAATGTTGAAAACTTACAAATATTAACAAAATTCTAGATTTGAATTGAAAGGTAATTTCGGGTGATTATTTCTATATTTTGATACCGTTACCTTTTTATATGACACGGATATTGATTCCCTGGACAGGAAAGACGTATCCTGCGGTTCAGTATTTCGGTTGCTGCGCAATATCTAACCAGATTATTCTATTAGAGTAGATGAGAACCAAGTCATCCTACTCAATCCTTTATCATACACCTAAATCACACAGTCTTTGATATGTAACAGAGATTCGTATTTTGCTCGAGGATTCTCCAGAGGTCCTGGTTGCTATGCAAATCTCTATATCATGAGTTATTGTTTTCATAGTAGACTAATTTCTGAGATCACTTTCCACAGCCGCAGCTTTCTTCATCAACGTATCGATCTTGGCGTTGAACTCTTTGTCATTATCATTCACTGCTTGTAGCAACTTATTCAAGGATTCCTCGATGGTCAGGGCAACATCGAACACCGTGAGCTTGGATTGGTCTTCTTTGGATTCGGAATTCACTTTCACGTCTGGATCAACTTCTCCATCATTTAGCTGATTAGTGGTAAGACCAGGCAAGCCTTGATCCGCAGGATATGACATTATGACTATGGTATTTATCGAAGGGTTGTGAGTAGATTAGACAGGTTTAGAAAAGGGCTTGGATACGCGATATGCGGTAGTTCACAAACCATTTATCTGTCTTTAACAAATTTGAATCACCAAGGATGAAGCCACTATCATGGGTTGTGGCGCTTGCTGGTGTCTCATCGACACTAGCGTACCTTTCACCGCCCTACAAGTATCGAATGCTCTACAAAAACACAAAAATCCCGGCAAATGTGGCCGAGGAATTCACCAAGGTGAAGTCAGAAAATGGATCGTTTGAGATAGTCAATGTGGCCAAGTCCACAGCACCAAGCAAATATCTATGCTATCTCCCCAATATCCCCGACGAGACCACCGATGACGAAAAATCACATCCATCTTTTCTCTTGAGTTCTGGCAATTTAGCAGAAAAGGAATTGATCGAAAAGGCCGTCAATGCCATTTCGTCCTCGTTTTCCACCGCATCTTGCATGTTCGAAATCGCCTTGAATGGAGGCTACTGGACTTTTGCCTACTGCTATGGCGACAAAATCATCCAATTTCACGAAGACCCCCAGCATTATTTCCAAACACAGCAGCACAGACCCGAGAACCCTAACTTCATCTTCACTTTGGGCAGATTCGAAGGTGCACCAAGATCACCAGTCAAGATGTCGAACCAATGCACGGACCCCAGCTTTTCATTGGATACTAATTCGTTCCAGATCGACGAAGAGATTGTGGATCAGCTCTCTGACACCGGAACTGCCACCCAATACAGTTCCCAAATATCCATTAGGCATACGTTGACCAACGGTGCCATTTGCGACATGACTCTTGAGCCCAGATCGGTCGATATAATCTACAAGTGTGATCCCAAGAGCAACCGAGCCCAATTTCTTGATGCACAGGAGTACAAAACATGCAAATACGAATTGACCGTCAATATTCCGGAATTGTGCAATATTCCCGAGTTCAGACCGTTGAATATTGAAGACAGAGTTGTTCCAATCACTTGCAAGTCCATTGATACTAGAAGATCGGCAGAGTCCAAAGATTTGACTGTCGCCGACTTCAACAACTACGAGGAAGAATATGAACAGAGGGACCTTTTATTGGCCAGCCCAGGGTACAAGATCAATATAGCCGACCACCACATACTTCCATGTGGTTCCGACTTCTTCACAGCCAGAAAAATGAGGTCAAAGGGAAAGGACGAAAAATGGGAAAAGAAGTCTTTCTTGATATACAGCGGCGAGTACGAGTCCCAACAAGACCTAGCGACAAAGGTAGAATCGATGATGTTGAAAGTACTCGATAGAAAATTTCCGTCTCCTGTTTTTGTGGGAGATAATCAGATTTCTCTGTTGCGTTGGACGGATACGTTCATCGCATGGTACGAATTATTTGACTTTTACGGAAACTTTATCTACTATGTTAGAGTTTTCAGAGTGGGCATGGAACCCAAAAAGCGCCTTGAGGTGCATATAATTGACCCCACGACTATGTCAGACCAAGACGGAAAATCATTCTCTCAGGTGAATTTTGCAGCTCCAAATAAGCAATACAATTTCGAACTTTTCAACCGAGATGAGAAATTGAACAAGGGTAAAATAAATATGCAAGAGCAAACGACTCAAGAATATTTCGAAGGTGCAGAAGAAGAAGAGTATGACGATGAAGCATACGAAGGCGAAGTGTACACTGGGGTCATAAAACAGCAGATTCTTGAAGAGTTGAGCGGAGAAGATGAAGATACCCTTTTAGATCTTTATCAGGCGCTTCTTCTTTCCAAAATAGAGAAGAAGCCGAAAGCCAAGGTGAACACCGTTACAGAGACCTCTACTATAGAAATGGAGCCCCAGTCTCCAAAGGCAGATAGCATGGACGATGAACTCTAACTCTTATAGTACTAATATTTACGCGATATTTTCCGCTAGAGTAATATACAGACCGATTCGCAAATGAAAAAAGGAAGATTTATCTCACTTGATTATTAGATCGTTTTATTGAACCCAATCACCCATCAGGCTAACCCCAAAACCGAGTTTCAAGTAGAGTCCCCCGCTAGAAAGCAAAGCAAGCAAGTCATTTCAAGCACTATTGAACTTGTTTAAACGCACTCTGATATAGAAACCTCGACATCATACGATTTTTCCACGATGGTGTTAGTACAACGCATCTCCAAGACCGTGGCCAAAGATACTACTTCCAAGAGGAATTTCTCGTTTCTCTGGAAGTTGTTGGCCCTCAATAACCCCCAGAAAGAAGAAGTGGAAAGAAAGTTGTACAAATGGGACGAATCTCCCTACGAAGACATACGCACTCGTGCTGCGTTCATCAGAACCAAGGCGCTCTGTCCAGTCACCAATGAGCCGGTCAACTTTGTGTGTCCAATCTCGGGAATCCCCACACACGCATCGGAAGAGGCCTGGAAGAACGATACCGAGTATCATTCGAAGAAGAAATACGACTTGTTGAAGAAGGTGAATCTCTACGAGCATGATATCAGAAGTGGCCGTAAGTTTGACGAGTTGGTTTTTCCCGGAGAGCAGCCCAAGGACTACACCACCAACTTGAGCAACTGGGACACCTATTTCTACACCAGAGATTTCGCCCCCATGAACACCGAGTTCAATTTAGCAGCAGCCACTAAGGTGTTGACCTATCCCATCACCATTGGTGCTACCTTGCATAAATTCTCCCCTTACGGAGCCGAGCCCAAGGGTCCTATGAAAGTTGAGGGTTTGAGATCCTTGGCCGCCTTGCACTATTCCATGTACCCTCCATACACCAAGTCCTCGGATGCAGTTACTTTCAAGGAAAGACCCATGAGAATCTTCATTGTGGGAGCCAAGATGGAGTCCATGCTTCCAGGTTACGTGTGGAAGCAGTTCGGTTACTTGTTCCCCAACACCAAGTTTGAGATCCACTTAATTGGCCCCGAGTCTTACTTCGACAGAGAGACTCGGTCGTTCGGTCCTACCAACGAGCCTCATGGCCGTCCCTTGGTGAAGAGATTCGACGACCAAATCACCCTCCACTACCACACCAAATACTTCCACGAGCTCTACGCGCAGGGCGACCTCTTCCCCTTTGATCCATACTTGGATGTGTTCTACTTGTTCCACCCTGGATTCACTACTGCTGATTCCATCTACTGGGACAAGGCGTTGAAGGGCTTGTTGGAGTCCAAGTGTGCGGTCTACCTCACGGGTTACCACGAGAAGGACATCCAAAGAGAGATCTCGTGGTTGGAGAACCACGAGTTGTACGAGGAGATGGACGTGTTGATGGAGCCTACGGAAAATCTATTCGCATGCACCAAGCTCGATTTGGTGGACATTAACCCCACGGAGACCTTCAACAGCAACAGCAAGATCTTTGCCTTCAGAGGAAAGAGATACCATGCTGTCAAAACGTGAGACGCTTGTACATAGGCGGATGTTGTGTATAACTTGTATATATAGCCAGATCCAACGTCACGTGACCTGTATCCCCAAGTAGTGCCAACTCACCAGACAAGCCACTCACGCCAATACAACCAGCCCTGCATTGCCAGACGAGGACAAACGGCACTGAACGCATCTGGCCATGAACACACCCTTCGAGATTTCGTTGAAGGTGGTGGAAACAAATCGGTCCGATTCCATTCCGGTGATATTTCACCAGCCTCACTATCGGATCCGTGCCACGCTCAAGCATCCCGTGTCCAGCTTGAAGCACCTGATCTGGACCAATTCAGAGAACTATGCATTGAAGCCCATCTTCACCAAATTGGCCTACAAGCACAACCTCGTCAAGGAAGAAGATAGATTATGTGATATCTTGGACACCTACGATGTCCCTGAAGCAGTGGAAGAGGACGCATTCGAACTCAGAGTCGACTACTCTTTGTTCAACAACAGAAACATACCCCAAAGAGACCCAGTGGAGGAGTTTTTCGACGTGGTGGTCCATTGGAACGACGCAAACGGACTACTTCGCAGCATAGAGTTCCGGGAGACCCTCACATGCACTGTGGGGGTCATCAAGGACAACGTCATTCGGGAAGGACGCAAGTGGTTTCCCGAGCAAATCCCCATCACCAGGGACTCATTCGACTTGAAGGTCGACCATTCCGACGCAATCACCGCGGATGAGACGCAGCTCAGCGACCTCCTCCAGATTGACGTTACCCCCATGCATCCCGTCCACCTCGAGGTGGAATTCAAACCGATCCCCCAGGTGGAGGCCGAGCCGCCCTCCACATCGCATAGATTCCACATCAAGGTCAATTCGACAATTCGCCAGCTACAGGAAGAGAACAGCTTGTTTGAGGTGACCAAGCAGACCACCGTCACAGAGTTGAAGGAGAAGATCATCGAGAGAGTGGACCTTTATTCCGTCCGCAGAACCTTTTTGGACGAGGTCAGGATACTTCACCAGGACCAGGTCCTCGAGGGGAATAAGTTTTTAATAGAGGAATTTGCCTTGACGGACGAGGCATTGGCAGCGCACAGAATCGTCACCGTCAAGGTCGAGATAGCCGTTGGCACCGAGGCTTCCAACGGCTTGATGAGCCGGGAATTTTTAAACGATCTCAGAAGACCAGATCGATTCGACATTCTACCTAACAGGTCAAGAACGACGCCTACACAGACCACCTCAGCGAGAATCTTGCCCATCGATCCCACACGGATAGTTCTCGAGAATGGCGTGGAGTGGACCTTGGCTGGTGAAGCCTACGAGAGAATCAGGCCCAATAGAAGCACCTTGAATGCTGAAGAAGGTGGACGTCAGGGCGACCTTCTTGTCTCCCAATCGGATCTCTCCATGTTGGACTACGAGTTCAGTCTCCGATTGGGAGAAGAAGTGAAGCAGGTGACGTTGAACACATCTCAGTGCATCATCGTGGACAAGGGCGAGCACCAGCCGTATCTTCTCTTGAGTCCTTCTGGAGCAGCCAAGATTTACTCCGAGTTCCAGCTCCCCGACGGCCAGCCCTTGGTCCAGCAGGTCCAGGTGATGATGTACGAGAGCGTGGCGAATAATTCTCGCCAGTACAATCCAGGCACAGCCCACGAAGTTCCTGCTCCCACACCAACTATTCCAGTGCCACAACAAGTCCAGCCCCGGGCCCTCGGCCTCAACCACCTTTCCCGAGGCTTCTTCCGCCTTTTCGGCACTTTCAACTCCCCCGGAATGCGGGCCATCATGACGGTGATTAAGTTGGGACTAATAATTCTCTTGTTCCAGATCAGACTCCCCAGTCGGACCTGGATGATTCTCGGTGCCGAGGTGGCGGTGGCAGTCCAGTTGTACGTGATGTTGGTGGCAGGCGAGGACTTGGGCCGGCTCATTGACGAGGTGTTCCGCGGCGACGACGACGGCGAGCCCACGCCGACATTGGTGCAGCCGTTGGTCACCTACGGAAACTTGGTGCGGACGACCACCGCCAGAGCGGCCTCGGTGTACGAGCCGGTGATCAGTGAGGTGCTTGTGGTGTTGGTCAGTCGAAGCCGGGCACATGAGTACATTCTTGACTGTCCCGGCCTGGGCTGGGGCCGGACGTGGTGGATGGTGCGAGACGTTGCTACCAATGCGTGGAAAGACAGTCTCATGTGGATGGCGACGTTCCATGTGGGGCTCGAGGTGCGTATGGCGGTGGAGTTAGAGAAGTGGCGGGGCCACGAGCTCGACGAGTTGCACCACCGGGTGCTGCTTCTCGGCCAGCAAATGGAGATGGTGTTGCAGCAATACGACGAGCAGTTCGGCATATTGGTTGAGCTTCCCAAGGAATTGGTGTATGAGAATCTTGCCGCACAGGCGGCCCAGAGCCAGGGGTCGCTGGCTAACATTGACAGTTCTGACATTTCTGCAGATGCTAGTAGCGATCGTGCCGTTCCTGGCCAGGAAATGCCCCAGGAAGGAAACCAGGACATGCAAGACGGAAACATCGAAGACGGAACACAGGACGGAAATGTCCCCGACGGCACATCATCTGCATCGGGGTCCGACGGGCATGCACTGGGCCAGCCCACGTTTGAAGCCGAATACCAAACATTGATCGATGCCTATCTTGGTCTTCGCAAATGGCACGATGTGTTTCACCGGGCAATGAACTCGGACCAGGCGGTGGAACTCTCGCCAGATCTCGGGTTTCGCCAGACCCTCCGAACACCTGAGTAACAATACACAATGCAACGACCTGACACTGTAGACTGCGGCACGACAAAAGCCAGTTAGAATAGACCGCCTATTGTCAAACGAGACCAAATACAGAATAAAGAGAAAGTACAAAGAATAGAGACAGAAAGAACACAGAGCAGAGAATAAAGAAAAGTACACGGAAGGGAGAGAATTGACACATAATAAGAGAAAGAATTGCAGACAGAGCGACAGAAATAGAATAGACAGAATAAACGCACAGCAGAGCTACAGTAACCAGACGTACACAGACCGATTGGCAACCATAATTGACAACAGCGGGGTCAGTTGATTATACTGGCATAATTATAGAAATTAGGTCCATTGACTATTCATAGACAAGCAATAGACTATTCATAGACAAGCAAATGACTATTCATAGACACTGACTCATTGCATCCACTATTACGGGGATACCTAGAGCTGCTTCATACATTGACTCATTCCTTGCCTCTGTCTTCCCTTCTCATTAGGTGCAGTTACGCACTAACTCAGGAAAATATCTGGTCAGCTGCAACAACAAGGCAAAATGACAGATGCAGCTGCAGGTGAACTGATGCACCGGAGTCAGCAGCACGAATTACGTGACGAATTATTGACGGTGCCCACATAATGCAGGTGAAACAGGGGTACGGGAATGAGTGGGAATAGATAGGAGCAGACTGCGGTAGAGATACCGAGGAATCTAGAGACCCAGATGGAATTGTACAGATAGAGGCAAATGTTCGAGGCAAACGATAGAGGCAAATAATGGAATAGTTGGAGGCATACTCAGAATGGAACGTGGTGGAATACTGCGAGGCTAACGCTCCAGCAACCCTGACCTGGGGCCATGTCCGGTTCCAGTGACTTGCCAGTAACAGCTACAGGAATAGCCCACACCACAGACCCACAAAGGGGCACTGGAGTCGATGTTCCCACATCGAGCCAGAATTAAATTGCACCATGTGCTGCAGTTTCTGCTTGCAGCAGCATACTCGCCTGAGACGACTGGAGATTTGTGCCATTGCGCGGCCCAATGCGGAAGGCTGATCGCCCAATGGAGCCGCGGACCGCCCAGCTCAGTACACGATGGCCCAGGTGCAGGTGCGGCTAACAATGGCCATGCATCGGCATGCAACTTCCCATGAATTGCTTTTGTGGTGGCCGTCCCGAGTTGGTAGCCGGGTCTGATTTTCTCATCGTAGCCCGCAGCTGGCCAGGTATAAATACCGGCCTTGGCCCCATCCTTCTTGTTTCCTCATCTACTGATCCTAGTCTTTCGCTTACTCACAATGCAATTCACCACCGTCGCTCTCTTCGCCGCCGCCGCCGTCGCCACCACCGTCACCGAGACCAAGTCCTCCGAGACCGTTGTCACCGTCACCTCTTGTGGTCCTGAGGTCACTGACTGCCCAGCCAAGCACTCCTCTGCTGCTCCTGCTCCTTACCTCAACGTCACCACCTCCGTGCACCCAACTGTTCCCGCCAACATCACCGCTGCTCCTAACGGTGCTGGCAAGGCCGCTGTCGGTTTTGCTGCCATTGCCGCCGGTGCTTTGTTGGCTTTGTAAGCTCGCTAATCTTATACCTCTCACTCGTGCTAGCGCGGTGAACAAATTTTTGTATATTAGTTAGAAATACAAGAACACTGAACTGGATGTAATGCAACTTTCCGACGAGTCTAAGGCCTTTCACCACAGCGTGTACGCTGTGGTGTGCCAGATCCCCTATGGCCGTGTCACCAGCTACGGTATGTTTTCCCAGTGTTGATATCTCGTCGTTGTTGTTGATATTGTTGTTGTGATTACTAACCTCAGGCCATATTGCCTACTTGCTCCACCGCCCCCAGAACTCCCGTCAGGTGGGCTTTCTGCTTAAGCACTCCCAGGCCATCATGGACGTGCTCGAACAGGACGGACCCATGGCGTTCTCTTTAACTACGCTTCCGTGGTGGCGAGTGGTGGCCAGCTCGGGCACCTTGTCTCCTCGGGCCAACTCGGGCCAATATCTCCAGGCTGACATGCTAGGGCAAGAAAACGTTCAGGTGCTGCCCAACCATAAGGTGGACCTCGAAGCGTATGGCTGGTTTCCCGAAGAGGTCGAGTTGTAGCTGCTCTAGGACGATCGGCAGTTTTCCCGGGGTGCTTGGGCCAATAGAAGCGTTTGTTGTGAATTGCAGACGAGAAAATTGTGTCTCCAGATGTTGACGCAAGGGGAACACATGCACGAGCATGTCAAGAAATGCACACACTTTTCAGTACAACTATGGGCCCCAACGAATGGGGCCCCCAATAAATGACTAATCCTCCACCCTCCGTAGCTCGACCCACATTGTGCTGCATTGAGCCCTCCTCATTTGATTATGCTCTTTAGTTTGTCAACAAGCCCAGGTCCATAACCGCAAATCGTGCCTCGCTAAATTGGCTCTTATATCCAGTGTCTCAAACAATGCCCATACATCCTACCTGCAGTCAAGACTGTGTGTTGACATGGATGTCTGTGTTTACATCGTCCAATACGTTGCAGTTGCGTTACATGACTCTAACCTGCTTTTCCACAGGCTCCACTCTGCGTTGACCATGTAACCATCTTTCTCGCCCAATCTGTGCTTCTACTCTTTTTCGTCTAGTGATCTCTCTGCTTCTACTTTATTCGTCTACTGATTCGTCTTCGGCATATGACGCCAAGGCATTTCGAGGCTCGTTCTCCATCGTGTACCCCTGACCATAACGGTATTTCTTTGTTCTAATTGAGTTCCCCACCTACCGTAGCAGGGTATTGCGGGTGTAGCTCAAGTTACCAACTATTATCATTTTATCAGTGCATTGATTGTGTACCTCTTCTGTCCAATGCCTTATCTCGGGCCATTTCCATCAATCCAATTAAGGTTTGCGTCTCCTGTGCATTTATAAAGTTTAACCAATTCCAGCCTTATCTCTGCAGAAAACGAAAAAAGGGACCAGGGCTCTATGGTTATGCCTCTCTCCACTCTCTACTGGTTGTGTAATAGGTTTTACTATCCCGTGACTTCATTTATGGATTTATGGATATTTATGGATATTTATGGACATTTCTATGTTTAAGGTAGCGTGTTTGGTCCCTTAGACACGCTCTTTGTGCTCTGTTTGCTTTTGGATTTGGGACCCGATCCATTTTTGTCCGTTCCGGGTAAACCAGAAGTCTTCTTCTGGCGTGAAGTTGATTCGTTATCTCTGTTCAACTTAGTGCCATTTTTGCCTCCAGCATTTTTGCCTGAACCCTTCTTTTTATTGTCTCGCTTTCCGTTTTGTGGAGTGGGTTCAGGAAGCAAGCCCAATTGTCTCTGAACCTTCAATGTTTCCTCTTCCCACCATTTAGCAAATTCCTGCTCTTTTTGAATTTCTGCAAGTGTTTTGCGATCCGCCTCTTGCTGTTTGGTCCTTTCCACACGTAAGGACTCTTCAATCATAATCTCAGTGAGCGATGGAGTTCTCATAGCATTGGCTGCTTGCAAGCCAGCCAGTGTTGGAGGCGAGCCATTCCTCTTTTGTACCTTGACGGTGGTACTCTTGGAATCCCCAAGTCTGGGTAAATTGGTAACAGACTCACTCGAACTAGATACAGTAGTCTCTGTTGCCCAAGGATTAACACTGACTTCAACCACTGGACTTGGCGCTGGAACCTCCTGTCCTATTGCCAATTTTTTCTTCCGTTCCTTCTGTGAAAGTTTGATTATTGGCCCTATTTTAATTTTGGAACTTCCATTCCCTTTTTTGGTCCAGTCTGAATTCGATTCAAATGAAGTTCTACTTTGTGTGATTGATTTGTCTCCAAAAATTGGAGTTGCCGAAGATTTTGTTGCCCAATTGGAAAAGGGACTCAACCCGTTTCCTGTGGCAGTGTGTTGTTCTGCCCTTCTGGATTCATTTAATGAAGGAAATGGTCCTGAACTTGTACTTGGTTTCATTTGCAAATTTAACGATGTAGATTCACCTAGTGGCTGTGACTTCACTGCTGGTTTGGGCTGGACCAAGGAAGTAACCGACGATGAAGCGGATCCCGAGTTGCTCCATGGCATATTTGAATTGGAAGATTCACTGGCCTTTGACTTCCTTCTATTTCCCTTTTGCACAACTTCAAATCCGTCATCATCGTTCTTTTCGTCAATGACCGAAGTGTCCAGTAAGAATTCCTGCAGAACCTTAATACTATTTCTGAAATCAAGAATGTCATTGTTAATGGTGGAACTTTTCCTGGAACTTTTTCTGTCTCTTTTCTTCTTGCCCTCTTTTGCTTCCTTGCTTTGCTCGTACTTAGAATCGACTAGTAGCTCAAAACTTGAAAACCCTTTCCTGTCACTCATGAATAGGTCATTATATTCTGGAATCAGTTCCAAGTACATCTTGACAAGACGTTCTGAATCTGATTCAAACCAAGTCGAAAGTTTATTCGTATTCAACTTTCCTAAGTCATCAGCGAAGTCCACAGATTTGCATTGCTGAAAATAGACAATTTGAGATTCTAATTTTTGCATCAATTCCAAGGAGAGCTCTAGAAAGGAAGGATCAAACAACAATATCTCTAGATTATTGTAGATGTACCAGCAACAGTTCATAAATAACCCTTTAGCAGCTAAGAAGTCTGAGTACTCGAATAGAATCAAGACATTGTCCAAACTTGTCAAATCACACAATACAGTTTGACAGATTCCTTTCAACTGAAACAATAAAAGCTCATCTGCCACTGCCACCAACTCTAATATTTCATTTATGTATTCTTCGCTTTCATGAAACAGTAATTCAAAATTCAAAATCTCATCCTTTGATGCTCCATAGATGTATTTCATTATTGCCTTGAAGGTAGAAATCTTAACGTCACTGAAATCTAGATACTGTGAATCTTCAACATCCCATCTTTCAGACAATAAAGTTTCAAAATAAGCAGATCTCGCTCGAAGTATAAAGGAATGACACTTAAGCTCTCCATCTTGCAATTTTATCAGAATATCACCATGTCCACTTTCAAACAATTTGGTATAAATTTCTGTTACCCCACTAGCTTTTCTCAAGTCGAAAACTTGAAAAGCAAGCTTCAAGTTTTCAATCTCAAGTTGAACCTTCCTTCTGAATTTCGAAACATCAATATTTGGATTATCCAACAGTGTAAGAATTTCATCATCCAATTCAAATACCTCATTGCAATATAAATAATTTATAAATAGTACCATCGAGATAAGATTGACAGAATTTTTTACCATGAGTGTATTCGATTTAGAATCATAAATTGCTTGAAAAGTACCAGAAACGAGCATATCATCCGTGGAAGAATCAACCAAAATCTTATACATGCTTTTAGACCGAAGCATGAGCACTAACTTATGACAGCCAATCGAGATATCCGGGAAGTCTGCAAATCTTAGGGTGCAGTCATATCCTCGACTGTCATCTAAAAATCCATTGATGAACTTTTCTTTGAATGTCAAAGAATTTTGGCATGAGCTGGAATGATCCTGAATAGAGTTGCAAACTAGGTCGTATTCTTTGGAAATACCTGGTTTAGGATTTGAAATCGGGTTAAATTTATCATTATAAATTTCCTGGAGTAGATCTCTGACTGGCGTAACTGTCTCTTCAGACATTTCATCTTCATGGTCTTCATTGAGAATCATTTCTGGGTAGAAGAAATTACTAACATATGACTTAAAACGATGGTCGACTTCAAGTAACTGATCTTGCTTTCTGTACAAATGAGAATCATTTAAAGGACTTAAATAAGCAAGATCGGACATGAAATCATTCTTTTGCATCTTTAATGGAAGTAAATCAATATCATCTCTAAGGAATCCGAATGATGTGAAGCCTGTGTCACATGATACCTGGACTATTTTGTTCATGTTATCTATTTTTCTGAATTTATTCTTGGACATGGGGGTGGTCAAAGAAATGTCAGACATAGAACTTTTCCGTTGTTTTGATTGACTTGTATTCACAAACAATGAACCATTTCTAGTGCAAAGCACAATTGAACCATCAAAGGAAGCATCTATATCAGTAACAACCATATCGTGATCGTATGCCTTCCAAACATAATTGTATCTAGTATTCTTGTAGTCGGTTGCATTAAATGAAAAACTCATGACGTTACCATTGTCAAGGAGAATTATACAAAATTTTGGACTCTTGCAAACAATCTTCTGAATCAGCAAAGCTTTAGTAAGTCTAGTTGGCTTAAATAAGTCAAAATGCTTATCACTTGAGCCCTTCACTGGGATTTTTGGAAGTTTGTAATGGTAATTTTGATAATAAACATGAATGTCATTCTTCTCTGTGACGACAAATGTACATGTTTCGCACGTATCCACTAATTTAATATTATCTCTCATCGAAATTGATTTAGGTGTCGGTTGGGTTGCTCCTTTGTAGACGGTATCCTGCAACTTGAATTCCACTTGAATTGATTCAGAAAGAAATCCCATTTGGCCAATATTGAGACCCCAAAAATATAATTCGGTCTCTGTAAAGACGACTGCATGAATCTTGGAAGTTGCAATACCCTTGATTTCTGAAGTATTTTTTCTCAAATCACCTCCTAATATAGACGGAATCAGCTCAAACTTTTCTGAGAATCCACGTGTATTTGTTTTGTTTGACAGATCATACCCTAATTGATTGAAATTATTCAATCCCCAACTTAACACATCGTTGGCAGTTGTAACTGCAAGGGAATAATTGTTGTGGACTGCTATCATCTTGATTGAACTTTTGATATCAATATGCTGGAATTTGAATAAATCATTGAGATTGGAATGTCCGAGACGGCCTCTAGATCCTTTGCCGCATGAAAATAGTGACCCAGCACTTGTGAGAACAAGAGAGTGATACTTCGAGAGAGCAACTTGTTTGTACCTGGGCCTTTTGAGCTCATCCAGAGCTAAACCAGTGGTAGTAGGTAATTTGAATGCACCATGTGACAATTTCGAAGGGACGGATCTATCTGTTGAATCACCGAAGCCAAGCTGATTACTGCTGTTGGAACCAAACATGTATATATCGCTGCAGCCTCTATTGGGGTTCCAGGGTATTTGAGGTGATTTGATAGATGCCCTCTTAATTGGCTGCTCTCCATCGTTCTCTTTGGAAGCTTTGAATCTATAGGAAATATGGTATTCATTTTTCTCATTGATGTACTGAGGAATCCATACCAAATCTTTGAAATCATTGTCCAACAATTGTAGCGGGGTTGCTCCACAGCGATCTTTGGTCTTAAATAGTTCAATTAAGGTGGGATTGTTTCCTAAGTACATGTTTTGTTTGGTGCCATTGCATCCCAAGAATTGTAGTAAAGTCCGAAAACACGTTATTCTCTTGTAGAAAATCACATAATGCATACAATTCCAACCATTTTCGTAGTCACAAACGGTAAGTAAACTCTTTGAGTTGGAGTTGCTCAAGAGTTCTTTCAAGTCATCCGGTTTATTCGCCAAGATGAGTAAATGTAATATGGAGCGTCCGAATATGTCCCGTTTAGTGATGCCATCCTTGGTCAATTTTGAGATTTTAATATTGTAAACATTATCTTTGGATTTCTCTTTACTCATACTGGGTATACCACATTGAAATTGGGAACTTGAAGTAGTTTATAGGATAGTGTCTAGGTAATTTGGTGTTGGTGCCCATTCTCAAAAACTAAACGTGGGATATTAGGTCACGTGCGCCATACTGGTGGTGGTGCTGCTACAGTTAGGTCTGCCTTTTCAGTATTCTGAAATATATTAGTACATGCAGCGTAAATACAGTCATTCAGGATCTTGTCTGGAAAGTGCACAGCACTTTCATGATTCTAATTTTACTTGCGCCTTTTTGGGGCTTTTGTTCAATGGTTTTGGCTTAGAATCTTCCAATTTGATTGTACTAGCAGGATTCAAAGCTGTGCCATTCTCTTCTTCATCCTTTTCATCAGGCAAGAAGAATCCACTTGAAACAATCTTCTTTTTGACGCTAGTAATCTTTCCTGTGGGTGGTAATCTTGGTCTGATATTTCTTTGCTTCTGTGGAAGTTCGTCGTCTTCTATTAATAGCAAAGAATCGTTTGGAGGCAATTCAGTAGACTCGCCTTTCTTCTTTTGCATCTTTATATGATGCGCTTTAGACTTTTCACAAAGCTTGGAATAGAAAGGAACAAGCAAGCCGATCTGTTGGCCGACACTGCTGGCATAAAGATTACCAGGAGAGAAATCATTCAAGTCCTCATACTTGTTTCCCTTATTCGTCGCACCAGTACTGCTGTACGAGTTGTGGAGTCTGGAGTGTAATAAATAAATTGGGATGGAAGTGCTCAACATATTAAATTCCTTGTCCAATCCCAATTGCTTAAATCCAAAAAAGTCATCTCCAAGGTCATTGGAAAAATCACCAGTCATGAACTGCTCACTATTGTCCTCGAAGCTCCGTTCATTAAAGTTTTCCAAACCTGGTCTCAACAATTCCTTCAAAAAGTTTGACAATTTCAGTCTCAAGTCCTTTAACTTATCCTGCTGTTTGATAATACGTTCTTGGACATATGTGTATAAATCATCTGGTTTATCAACTCCATTTTCCAACAAGGAAAGCAAGAGCACCTCCTTGCTTGTTAAAGTATTGGAAGAAGTTGATTCAGTATGTAATTTCATTGACTTTGCTAGATTTGCCATGTATCTTTCGGCAATCTGCGTTAATGTATTTATTGCTATTGGTTGAGTCGATTCAAATCCAGTTTGCATGGCAATTTTTGCAATGTTTCTTCTTAAGACTGCAAATTGAATTGGATGCTCATCCGCATCGTGATTGGGTAATTTAGACGTCGAGTCTACATCAACTTCTTGCAACGTTTCAATTTCTGGTTGCTTCATTTGTGTATGATGTACGAATTGTTGGGTCTGCATTTGACGAATCAATGAAATCTTAAAACAGATCTTCTTGATTTCTTGCATTTCAGTGATGTTTTCGAAATAAACCTTATTCAATCCTGAGTCTGTGGGAAGTACAAATCCAGATTTAATTTTTGAAGCATCTCCGTTAACTTGTTGCAAGTAAATATCAACCAACTTTTCTTCCCTCCTTTCTTCCTCTTCTTTATCAACTCCTTTGTACTTAAAACCAGGGACTCCACCGGTGATATCGTATTCTAAAAGGTATGGTTCGTCATTTTCTAACAAACTTTTAGACTTCGACACCACTTCCTTATTAGATAAATATTCATTAAAATTTTGCATTTCGGCAGGTTTTCTGATTATGGCTCGAGCATTTGGTCTGAGATGGTTTTCTGCATCAAATAATTCTGCACGCTGCGCACAATAAGTTGCTCTCGACTTGGCCGTGAGTGACCTCCAAGCTTGCAACTCTGGATCAAGCTCATCATCCTCTTCTTGCATGTTATGACTTTCACTGCCATTTTCACCATTCAAATGTTCGGCTTCATCCTCTTCGTCTTCCTCTTCGTCAAGTGACACATTACCATTTTCAATAGCAGGAGTTTGAGATGATTCTTTCCTTACTTCAGGAGAAGCAATTGCAGAAACAGCAGTGCTATTTGGCGAGTTAGGATCGGTTTCTGTTTTGACTTGGTCCAGCCTTGTTCTTTTCCTTCCCTTCTTAACGGCCTTCTTACCTCCCCCCGGTAATGGAGTTCCCGGTCTACCGTCGGCATCTTCATCGTCAATTTCGACTTCTGCTCTATTCTTTATGGTAATATTTGGAATCGTAGGTGCTAACTTGGCTGTTTTCTTTTGCATTGCTATGGCGTGGGCACGAATGAAATGCTTTGGGTCAGCATTGTAAGTCAAACAATTCGACCAGATAAGCATCACGTCGTCAAGAAATTCTTGTTTGGAATGGTATGCCAAACTCTTTAACTTTTTCATGACTGTATTCAAGTCCATAGGCTTCTTGATGATTAACCCATAGTTAGGTGCTTCTCTTTTGGAAACCTTATTCAAAAACGGAGTAGAGTGTTCAGTGTAGCCTCTTAACTCCACCACCACCTTTTCACAGGCATCGTACAATTCTTCTTGACCAACGCGGTCGTCATTTGCCCACTTACCTCTATTTTTCCGAACATCCATGAAAAGAGTCCTTAACTCATGGTCGTTTAACGGCACTGTATCTCTATTCTGCTGAATAGAATTTAACAAATGCTGTAAGGATGTACTCGCAGACCCCAAATTGATGCTCACGTTCGAAGTGGATAATTGACCGTTTTCATCACCCGAAGAACCAAGTTGACGAGAATCCGAATTTCTTCTTTTTGAATTTTCTAATTGCATGTCCGATTGCTCTAACTTTCTTCTTTTAATCAAAGTTTCGCGGTCATATTCGAAATTATGGTAAACTTTGTTGAACTCTTTGATCAAGGCATCATGGTCTTCATTTTGATTTGTCGAAGGAGCGCTGACGGGTGTTTTATCTCTGAAAGATTCGTTTCCTAAATTAGGGGTTTCCAGGGTCTCTGTAGCTTGGGAAATTGATTCCGACATTTCTGCAGAATCTTCTTGGACTATGGGAATTGATTGTTTTATAAGAGAAAGTGGGATCTCCAACATAAGTTGTTTCAGTTCGTTGAAGAAAAGTTGAGTGGAAGATTCAGATTCATTTTCCAGTTGCTTAGAATCGGATTTGGAGACTTCCTTGTCATCTTCATCTTCTTCTTCGTCGTCGTCATCATAGTCATCTTCCTCTTCTCTGACAGCTGGTTTGGCAGGTTCTTTCTCTGCATTTTCCTTCAAATCTTCAAGGTCTTCATTTTTGTCTAGAGAGTCTATTAATTCATATTCGTCAGAGACCGCGTCGATTGTGTTGAGCGATTCATCCAAACTCTTAGAACAGTAGTAGAAATCTATGGCCTTTTCCCATAAAAGATAGCGGATATGCAAGGCAAGCATTTTTATCATCCTGGGGCCCTCTTCAAACATAATCTCGCTCTCCTGTTCATGAATGACGGGCTCCCCTTCGCTTGCACCTCGCTTAGAGTCGTCCAGTATTTTGTCATCTGTCTTCTCAAGCTTTTTGTCTTTCTCGCCGGGAGTTGTGCTCTTTTTGCTGTTTTCGTCGTCCAGGTCTGATTTATCACTCGCGTCATCTTCTTCGCCCTTGTTGGCTTCGGGGCCATTCATTTCCACATCGGACTCCTTTTTCACTTTTACGGGCAGATCCTCAGCTTCTGTATCGTCGATGTACTTGACGGTGCAGTTTCCTTCGAGGAAATTGTGCCAGATATCGAATTGGTTCAACTCGATGATGTGTTTTAGAATCTTGAACTGAGACTCATTGAGGAAGGCCTCGAAGAACTTGCTTTCCTTCAATTTCTTGGCCAATTCAAAGAGCTTGTGTGAATTGTTCAATTCAAATGCCGATAGTCTCTCCATGGTGACGGATGGGCTCGTTTTGCACCTTGGACTGGCAGGACTCTTGCGTCAGGAAGCACGCCGACGCAAACAAAAGTCCACAAGAAGAGCAAAACCTGATTGGGTCAACCAGATGGAGGTGTATTCCGATTGTTTGGGCTATTTGGAGATGGTTTCACCGGGGTAGCTTACCTTGTGTATTTCGACAGTCACAGAATACAGAGGAATAGAACAACAATAGGGCCTAGTCAATTCTACCGAGAGCGGGTCGAGGGATGTGGGGTGAATTCTGGACCACGGCTTGGTATGGAATGTCAAAAGTGAGGATTGATTCCTTCTAAGTTAGCCCCAAGGTTCTGGCGTTGCAAGTCTTCGTAGAGCGTGGATTTTTTCCTCAATTTTGTGCACCGAGTCTCCACTAAAGGTAAGGTAAGGTACGACAATGCTGGAGAGAAAAGAGAGAAAAGAGAGAGAGAGAGAGAGGTAGAGAATAGAGAAAAAGAAGGGACAGAAGTAGTTAACTATTCAAGAGAACTAGAATGTACTGATCTTATTGATAGTAGTGGTGGTATTGATTTGGTGAGGATGATAGATGGAATGCTATTAGTGGGTATTTTTCCTGGACTTAGTCGCAGTAGTTCAACAACTCCGCACACTTCAGGCCAATGTCGACCAACTGACCAGTAGGTTGCTAAGAAAGTTCATGAGAACGCAGTAGAACGAAACTTGTCGTCAATAGTCGCAACAGCTTTGGGCTGTCTACAGTTGTATGCCTACAGACGGATATCCATTAAGTACCTAGACCGAGCAGGAGAGAAAAACTTATATAACAACTGGAACAAGTCTAGCCAGTTGATCTATGCGGCAACTTTTTACTCCGGGCAGCGACTTAGATGGCGTACTTCTTGGTCCATTCCTTGGCGGTGGCCTCGTACTTGGCTCTGTCTTGCTTGTAGATGTGAGCGATCTCAGGGACCAAGGGATCGTCGGGGTTGGCATCGGTCAAAAGCGAGCAGATGGATAACAACACCTTCGAGATGGTCAAGGCGGGCGACCACTGGTCCTTCAAGATGTCTAGACAGATGTTACCGTTTCCGTTGATATTGGGGTGGTAGATCTTGGTGGTGAAGGCAATCTTGGGAGGCTTGAATGGGTAGTCTGTAGGGAAGTGGATGGATAAGAAGAACACACCTCCGGCGTAAGGCGAGTCGGGGGGACCCATGATGGATGCTTGCCAGTGGTATAAGTCGTCACCGACGGGGCCGGCGGAACAGGAGGAGGGTGGATCTCTGGGGAGTTAGTAAGAGGGTGGGAGGAGATGGGTGGCGAGGAAGTGGACGAGCGCCAGGGGTATAGAGAGTAGGGAAGAAGAAGGAAGAACAAAGAAGAAGAAGAAGAAGAAGAAGAAGAAGATGATGATATAGTCAAACGGTGCTATACACAGATGATGCCAGACCATTAGCGCCCATATGTCATATTCATCTGATGCTTCTCCATCACTGTCATAACCTCCTGTTCAGTTTCTCTCACTTCATTCTTCGTGTGGCGAATGCGATCACCACTGGGGTGCCGGGGTCGGGGATACGTACCTTCCTAAGTCTGTCAACTCCTTGTTAATACGTTTCAAAGACATGGTGATGGATTATGTGTGAGAGGCTGGTCAATCTAAATCAACTAGTAGAGAAGCCGGAGCTAACCAAGGTGGTAGCAGAAAACGCTCCCGAGCGTGAGGGTGAGGTGACACACTACACTAAGTAACCTGCAAAATGCCTGGGCGCAACCTGCACTTTGCGTGGAAGGCGGTGGAAGCCTGTGGTTGGTCGCGCGGGAGAGGGCCGGAACGGGACGGCTCCGCCACGAGCCCTGGCGGTCGTGCCAGGACCAATCCTGCACACAGTCACAGCCCCCCTGCACGCTGCACCATGCCCGGCACCCAGATCGTATCCCGGCACCATGCACTCCAGCCTGCACACAGTCCATCACTGCGACGCCCTCTGCACTGCACCTCTCTGTGCACCCCACTCTCTACCTGCATTCATCATTCGCCGATCGCTTCTCCGTCGCTTCCCCCTCCCAATTGGCCGTTGCATGCCTCCTGCTATTGTGAGGGGCTCCCCGCACCCGCCGTGCCGTTACCGTGGTGCGGTGGGCCCAACGGCTACCCCTCCGTCTCCTCCACCTCCGTCCGTTTCCTCCCGCAACAGTGACGATTTTTCTTCTTCCCTACCACCCGCACCGCCTGTGTGCACTCCGGCGTTGTGGGTGTCCATTGTGTGCCCCACCACCAATGCAACCTGCGCCAGCCCAGCCAGTGCACCGGAGCGTAGGTACGCCAATCCGGACCTCTGGGTCGGGCTATTTTCTCACCCCACATTTGTACCCCGGCCAATTTGGCCAATTTCGTACTGTTCGTATTACATATTGGAGGCCGCATCAGGTTCGTTCGATTTGGATCGAGAACGTTACAAAGGAACTGTGTTCCCAGTTTCATTACAACAGTGTTGTTGAATTCGAGCATCACCAAGAGTAGCAGCTAGAGCAGCATAGAGCAGCATAGAGCAGCATAGAGCATCCGAACATCTGAACTCATCACTCTGAACTCATCTCCACCTCCTTCATCTCCATCCTCATCTTCATCTTCATCTTCATCTTCTCCACCTCCATCGGCTTCCTTTCTATCTCATCTCATGCTCGTCACCTTCAACTCCAAAAAACGGGCGCCCTCGCCCCAGCCGCCCGAAGCCCCCAAGAAACAGCACCGCCAGTCTTCCTCGCCGCCTCCTCCGACCACCACTTCTTCTTCTACTTCCACGTCTTCCACTGCCTCTGCCCTTCCTCTTCCTGCTGACCCCTCCTCCAACCAGTCCTTTAAGGTCATTAACCGCTCCAGCGACTTCTTCAGGGCAAAGTCCACCAAGCGCTCCCGAAACGGCTGTCTCACCTGCAAGATCCGCAAGAAGAAGTGCGATGAGGCCCGGCCCAGCTGCTCCTCCTGTTCCCGCTTGAACAAGGAATGTATCTGGATCGACCACGACAACATGTCGGAAGCGGAGATCAAGGAGCTCAAGGTCAAGACGGAAAACGACGAGCGCAACCAGAAGCTCCGCAAGCGCAAGTCCAAACGCGCCTCTGTGCCCGACGTGACCCACCCCCTTCCATCGCCGGCTGCCCAGCACCAGAGCATCATCAAGATCGAGACAAAACCCGTGGAAACAATCCAGCAGGAACATGTGGAACTTCCGGTATACCCTGCGGCTGCTGCACCACCCCTGCCGCCAAAACTCGATCATCCCAGCCCGTCGGAGCCCTTGAGCGCCTTCCGCTACTCCAGCTCCAACTTACGCTCCTCCATCGAGAGTCTGGTCTTCACTCCGTCCAAGTCGCCCATGTCGCAGCTTTTGGCCCTTACATCGGCCGATGACCTCGCTGCATCCAAGAACAACCTCGATTTGCTCGCCGAAAGCGCCAGCCAGACCCTGGGCTCTCCCCCTATGCATTTCGACCCAGCACGAACTCCCATGTCTCCCTCTGGATACTTGTCGTTCTCCGGCCATCCCATCTTCGACCCTTCAGTCCAAGTCACCAATGAAGAAGATGCATCCAAAGGCAAGATCGTGCCGCATGACAAGCATTCTCCCTCTGATTCCACCGGCTTGGTGCTTTCTCTGGCCACCACGGCCCCTCTGATGGAGGCCCAGATCATGGAATTCAGCCAACTATTCAACCTTCCCCAAAGTCCCCAGCTCAACGAATATCTCCACCACTTGAGCCCATTGGGCACAGACGACTTCATGCTCAACCTCAACCAGATGATGACGCCCCTTCCCCCACCACCTCCGTCATATTTGCCCGAACTCTCCACCCCGGCAAACTCCTACTTGTACAATTACTACGTGGAAACTCTTTCCAACAAAATCTGCATTGCTCCCTCGTCGCAAAACGACTCCAACTCCTACCAGAAGGTGTTCTTGCCCTTGGCCCACAAGGACAAGGGCGTTCTCTACGGCATTCTCGCGTGGGCCGCTTTCCACTTGGGGGGAAAGTGGAAAGACGTGGGCACCAACTTTGTCAATATGGCCTTGGACCATCTCATGAAAACATTATCGGAAATCAGCTCCACCAAGGGCAGCCCCAAGAAAACCGGCGACCGCCAAACCACCATCGTCAAGTTGGCTACGCTCTTGATTCTCTGTGGAGCCGAAATCTGCCAGGGAGACGTCAAGAACTGGTCCATTTTCTTGAAATGGGGCTGGAAAATCCTTTACGCCAACGGAGGCATTTTGGCTTTCAACAGCCTGAAAGAAGAGCACTGGTTGATATCCAATTTCGCCTACCACGACTTGTTGGCCAGTTCTTCCACCGAAAGAGGCACTTATTTTCCGTTGAAGAGCTACGAGCTCATCTTCAAGGATCAGGCTGGCTACTCCAGAGGAAACCTCAACCCGCTTTTGGGTGTCTCCAAAAAATTGTACAGTATAATCGGAGACATCAGCACGTTGATTTTCGAGAGCAAGAAGATCCTCGAGCGCTTCTACAACGAGGGAATTATAGAATTGGATGCCAAGGTTGTGGACGAATCGCCTACCTTCTCCCTTGACACCGATTATACCAGCGATGGCGAATCGGAAGTCAGTGAACACGGAAAGATCAACAAAATGCTTCTCAGTATCATTGAGAGAGCCAAAAAACTCGAGGTGTTGATTGATGAGGCCAAGCCAGACCCCCAGGATTTGGAAGAAATCACCGATTCCGAGCTTGAGTGGCAGCTCACTCTTTTCGAGGCGTTCCAGCTCAGTGCCAAGCTCTTCTTGAAGCAAGCGGTCCTCAAGTGCAATCCGTCCATGTTGGAAATGCAGGTCATCAACACCGACTTGATCAAGTGCATCGACGTCCTCTTGGGCACTCCGGTGCAGGCATCGCTAGTGTTCCCTCTCTTTATTTCGGGCATTCATTGCGTGACCCAACGGGACCGCGAGGTGTTGATCAAGCGAATGAGTGACTTGATGGAGTTGTACGGCCCATGGAATATCCAGCGATCGAAGTTCCTCGTGGAAAAGGTGTGGGAACAAAACCCCGATGGGGACAAGCTCGTAGACTGGCACAATGTCTTGAAAGATCTTGGCTGGGAAATTAATTTTGCATAATATATTTAACTAGACTGGTATCAGCTAGACCTTAAAAAATTGTAATTAATAAAATGGTATTTATTATGGGTTAATTTCTATATTGATAAAAATTCCCGTGTGCCATAATATACTCTGTCTACGTTTCGTTCTTCTTTTTCATAGAAAGGTCTGGTTCTAAAGAAAGAAACAAGTCCCGATTCATAAAACCCACCATATTCTACTGCACTCATTCTATTATGGACTGCGCATAGGGACTGCACCAGAACTATAACATGTTACTTTAACTCAATAGTGCTTGAACCCAAACCTTATTCACCATAATTTTTTCGACAAATTACCCATAAATTCCACCTCTTCATCTCATCTCCTCCAAATAACCTCGGTGTTCTCCTCTCCAATTACCCTCCATCTTCTCCTCTCCAATCCAACCCAACCCTCTGCTCCCCATCTCCACGCTAGTCACGTGCCTCTTCGTGCCACAAAGTCGGTGGAAAATTTTGGAGTGAGATGAGGGAGAATTTTTCTACCAGTGCAGTAGAAGTTCCTAGGTAACATTCATTCACTACACACACAAGACAAGATGGGTGGTTTGGATTACCTTCTTTTCGAAGAAGCTACCGGATATGCTATTTTCAAGGTGTTGATTCAACAAGATGACATTGCCTCCAGAATGAGCGAGGTCCAGGAGGCGGCTAACGACTTGTCCAAGTTCTCCAAGATGGTCGAATTGGTTTCGTTTGCCCCCTTTAAGGGCGCTGCCCAAGCCTTGGAGAACGCCAACGACATCTCTGAAGGCTTGGTCTCCGACTACTTGAAGTCCATCTTGGAGTTGAACTTGCCCAAGTCCTCGGCCAAGAAGAAGGTCAGCTTGGGTGTTTCCGACAAGAACTTGGGTCCATCGATTAAGGAGATCTTCCCCTACGTCGACTGTATCTCGGGCGAGATTGCCCAGGACTTCTTGAGAGGCATCAGAGTCCACGGCGCCAAATTGTTCAAGGAATTGCAGGACGGTGACATCGAGAGAGCCCAGTTGGGTTTGGGCCACGCCTTCTCCAGAGCCAAGGTCAAGTTCTCCGTCCAGAAGAACGACAACCACATCATCCAAGCCATCGCCTTGTTGGACCAGTTGGACAAGGACATCAACACCTACTCCATGAGAGTCAAGGAGTGGTACGGATGGCACTTCCCAGAGTTGGCCAAGATTGTCCCCGACAATTCGGCCTACGCCAAGTTGGCCTTGACCATCAAGGACAAGGCCTCGGTCTCCGACGAGTCCTTGCATGACATTGCTGCCATTCTCAACGAAGACTCTGGCCTTGCCCAAAGAGTCATAGATAACGCTAAGATCTCCATGGGTCAGGACATCAGTGAGCAGGACATGGACATGGTCACCAACTTTGCCGAGATTGTTGTCAACACCACCGAGGAGCGTGCCAAGTTGTTCGGCTACTTGACCGACAAGATGCACACCGTGGCCCCCAACTTGTCTACCTTGATTGGTGAGGTCGTTGGTGCCAGATTGATCTCCCACGCCGGTTCTTTGACCAACTTGTCCAAGCAAGCTGCTTCCACCGTTCAAATTTTGGGTGCCGAGAAGGCCTTGTTCAGAGCCTTGAAGACCAAGGGTAACACTCCAAAGTACGGTTTGATCTACCACTCCACTTTCATCGGTAAGGCTGCCGCCAAGAACAAGGGTAGAATCTCCAGATACTTGGCCAACAAGTGTTCCATAGCCTCCAGAATCGACAACTACTCCGACGAGCCCGGAACTGCATTCGGTAACGTCTTGAAGAAGCAGGTCGAGGACAGATTGAACTTCTACGAGACTGGTGCAGCTCCTATGAAGAACTCCGACGCCATCAAGGCTGCTTTGGAGATGGCCGGCGACATTGCCGAGGACGACATCTCTGAGGAGGTCAAGGAAGACAAGAAGGAGAAAAAGGACAAGAAGGAGAAGAAGGAAAAGAAGGAGAAGAAGGAGAAGAAGGAGAAGAAAGAAAAGAAGCGTAAGGCTGACGACGACGAGTCTCCCAAGAAGAAGAAGAAGAAGTCTAAGGACTAATCGATTGAGTATCTGGAAAACGTAGCTTACTAAGGGTACGATTGTAAACTATTATACTTTATATTGCATGTTAATATATACTGAAAACTGGAGAATGTACTTTCGCAATGGCAGGGTTGTTGCATCGCTAAAGCTGCCAACATTCGTGTCAATTGCTAGCTAATTCATTCATCAATGGTGAATTTGACTGTGGAGGTTCTGACTCTTCCTCCATATTTTTAACACGACACACAACATTCAAGATAACCTTGCGTAATCTCGATAGTTCACTTGAGTGTCCTTCTGGTTTCTCTCGTTTGGTTTGAGGCAAGTACACCTCAACTGTGTGGTCCAATGTTTCATTCAAAGGCTTCACTAGAGGATCAAAAGGCGAGGTGAGCACACACTTACCTTCTGCATTTGTTAGCAATGCCTGGGTCTTGAACTTCATATCTTCTGCAAATATCTGAGTAGGCTCAATAAGCCCCATAATAATTCCCAATTTTGCAGCCTCGGCTGCTAAATGGGTTACATTGGCAATTCCTGTCACTGGTTGGAGCAATATGGCTTTAACTTCTGAAAACTCGAGCTGATTCAATGTAGGAAACTGCGTATTCAACTTGTTCAATCCGAGCACTCCAACACGATCTCCACTATCGAAAACAAACTTGAACGGTTGTGTGGCTCTGAAGAAAATTGCACATGGTTTCAAAGTGGTGGATACAGACTGATACACACGATTGGAATTCGCAACTTCACTAATAGACCTTACTAGAGCAAATTCCTTTAACCCCAGGCGAAACTGAATGGGAGTGCTTGATTCTCCTCTGTTGGAATCGCTGGTTGTTTCTGTCATTGGAATATTGGGTGTTGTGTGGAGTTAAGGAGAGCAATACCGAAGCAAGGATTTTTGTGAAAATTCTAAAATTTGCAAATTCTGGTACAAATATACGAGTTTACAAACACAACGCTTATATAAAACAGAAACATGGACTGAAGGAATATACAGAAGGCTACAGAAGAAAGAGATCATATCGTAGAAAATAACATCACTTGAAAGATGAGCCGAAATTGACAGATGTGCTAGTAGGTGAAATTGGTGTGTTCCATTAACCCCATATCCTTAGACCCTTCTAGGCCCACGTACCCAAAGTCCACGGGCAGAAAGAGTTCGAAGTTCAAATACACGTAGGGTTCGTCTCGTTTTTCTACCTTGATTCTTTTGGTATGCTCTTGGTGCAGTAAATTACTCCACGAAGAACCATTTATAATTTGCAGATCTCTTGAATTAGATATAGTACCATTTTTCCCGAGGAATTCACCCAACTGTGGAAGCACATATCGTTGTTTAATAACCTTCGATTGCTGCAATTCATTTTCATGGTTATTGGCATTTAACGAGCGAGGTTTCTTAAAAACCTCATTTCCAATGCATTCCATAGTCCTAGGAATTTCTTCAACCTTAGTAGAAGATGCCATGAACAAGGGCATTGATCTCTTGATACGTTTATCATGGTAACGTTCATTTCCCCCGGTCATCTTGATTCTTTGAACACACCGTCTTTTTGCAATCTGGGCAAGAACCGGTGTTCCTTCGAGAACATCGAAGGTGAAAGAATTGAGAAGAATATCACACAAATCACTTGCCCGGCGCACCCTGAACTCAAAATCAGACCGCTGGAGATTACTTCCAGGTACAAATATTTTCTCCTTGTACAAAAGCTGCACGTTCACGATGTTCTCTTCAGCATGCTGGAGATGAAACGCGCGGTCCCAAAATCCAAAGTAGTACAATTCGTTCAAGAGCCTTTGTATGGCAACGCTCTCGAAACTGAGGTGGAAGGTCAGCAGCTTCAAGACCCGAATGGGAACCAGTGAATGGCGCAAGATATGGACGAGAAGCTCGATTCTGCTTATCTTGTCCAAATGGTCTGGCTCGACATGGTCGATATATGAGGGCCACCACAGCGGCTTGGACTGGTTGTGGTCCCTGTAAGGATATAGTTTCTGCTTCTTGGGCTCTACCGCCTTGACCCAGCGTTTGGCTATCTCCTTGCATACTTTCTGGCTGATGCAATCGAGCAAATCGTGGTAGTGATTGCAAATATCTTCAGCATCGGTTCGCGACAATTCCACCAAGTACCTGTGACAAAGCGCCGGTTTCACGAGAGACAAATCGCCCAACTGTGACTCGTGTAATACTGCTTCGATCTGAAGTTGGTGGTGGGAGGAAAACAAGGACGAATAATCAAATTGGAACCCCCGTTCACCGCCTTGGTTACAAGTACGAGTCACTAACATGTACTCAATGCCTTGGGTTTGCAGTAAGATTTGAAGCTGTCTTTTCACAGCCTCAAGAGGATGGATTTCAGGGTGGGTATCAGTCATAACCAGAAAGAACTAGTAGTAGTGATATCGAGACTCCTCCCCTTTAATTCAGGGGAGGTGACCTGGTTTCAAACACGCAGGTCTATAACTAGGTAGTTGTGGTTAAATATCGTGTGCATTTTCGTTTCAAAAATAAATTTGAGGTTGAATATATAGTTCTAATCGATGATTAATGCTAAAGAAGTAAATGCTTAGTCAAAGCAGAAAATAAGAACCTTTTTCCACCAGGGGGCCTTTCTGTATCTTTCTTCGACCTCGAAGTTCTCGAACTCCAAGATCTCCTTGTCGTAGATCACTCTACCTCTGTTGATGTCTATGTCCTCCACCTTGATCCACAACTTCCAGTTCTTGGTCCATATCTTGTGGCCAAAGTAGCACACAAGGAGGAAAGGCATTCCCAAGTAGTTCTCGAAGAAACTCTCAGCACTGGCACCGTTGCCTCCAATGGGGAACAAGGCGACCCAGAACTGGCCGATCAAAATGAGCGAGTTGATGACAATAGACAAGCACGAACCGATTCTACCAGTGGGGGACACGTAGGCCAAGGAGCTCAAGGGAATGTCGTTGTACTTCAAAGCAGCTCTGAATCTGAGGTGGGAAACACCGATGGCCAACCAGGTGAAGATGAAACTAAGGGCAGAAATGGACAACAACCAGTTGAAAACAGTCTCCTGCTTCTCGTAGGTGGCGATGTAGGAGAAGAACGACGACAACACAATCAAGAGCCAGGCTCTCAAAGGTCTTCCTCTCTTGTCAATGTAGTCCAACCACTTGGGGCCAAGACCTTGCTCTGCCAACGACTGAATGAGACGAGGACTACTGTACATGGCAGCAGTGGCCACTGAGGTGACCGAGATGAGAATGACAGCGTTGATGATGTGGGGGAGGACCTTCACACCGTGCATTTCGGCAGCAATCACATAGGGCGAAGAGTGGGTCTGGGCACTTCCAGAGCCCATCAACCGATCGGAGTTGTAAGGCACCAACAAGCCGACCATACACAAGGAGCCCATGAAGAGAATGGTGACTCTGAAGAAGATCAACTTGGAGGCACTCTTGATGGCAGCACGGACATTGCCGCCGGTTTCGGCGGCAGAAAGCGAGATGAACTCAGAGCCTCCAAGCGAGAAGGCACCGGTCACAAACACAGACACCACGCCCTTGAAACTGGTGATGGCACCGGGGTTGTGGTAGTATCTGCCACCGACAAAGCCCTGGGGACCTCCGCCCAAGTCGATAACCAAACCGAAGATCACGAAACCGGCCAACATCAACACCTTGAACGAGTTCATCACGAACTCGGCCTCGGCGTAGCCTCTGGCACCCATGAAATTGATGGCAATGACCACGAACAAGAAGATGGTCACGAAGGCGTCGGGGTTGATCGAGGTGTTCCAGAACTTGATGGTCATACTGGCAGTGACCAACTCCAACCAAATAACCGTCATCCACTGGATGGCGTAGTTCCAGCCCAAGGCAAAGCCCCAACTCTCATCGATGAAACGCGTGGGATACGACTGGAAACCACCAGGAAGACCTGGGTATGCGATACTGAGCTCACTGACCGAGTTGATGGTTGGCACCAACATGACGTAACCCACAATGAAGTATGCAATCAACACACCGGCAGGACCTGCAGTGTGAAGCTTTTGGCCGGCAGCGACCAAGAGACCGGTACCCAAACCGGTACTCAAGGCCATGAGCCGCAAGTGTCTCTTGCTGATGGCCTTGTCTCTGACATTCTCGTCCTTCTCGGTGGGGACAGCTCTTCTGAAACCGTCCTTGAAGTGTTCCCATTTGGACATGGAGGCGGGCTCGGTGTAGAAGGGGGCCAAGTCCAGGACCGTAGGGTCCAGGGAATCGTTTCTAAACTTCTGGTCACGACTGGTGTAAAACTCCATGGTGAAAGACCCGACTTGTTCACAAAGAGTAATGAAGCAAAATTTACAAAAAACTCCTGATGGACCAGTTTATATATGAAATCACCCCTACACGACTCGGGGTATCGTGGAGTACATCTGGGCAGATGATAACGCTACAAAGCACGTCATTGGTGCCCGAAGAAAGTCTCGTCCGACATCATAGGGCCATGCGCAGCGCCCCCAACCTTACTCCACACCTGCTCCATGTACCAGGGCAAGTCCGGAGCCTTTACGGAGATGAGTTGGTTTTCGGTTGGTTGCTTTTGTTTTCGCAGTTCTTGCAGCAACTGCTGGAGCAGGAAAAACTACGCGAGATGCCTGCAGCACGCGGCAGCACGCTGCAGAATCCCCCAAGAATGACGGGTATTGTGCAGGGGCTCTGCGCACAAACAGGGAAATACTGGGCGGTGTAACTGGGACGGAGATGATCCTGGAGCAACTGCCAAGCGCTTAACCGTGGGGGTGGGGTAGTTTGGCCCGTGCTGTCGTCGAAAAAGCGACCTTCGTCCAGTGCCACTCTGTCATCTGATGGTTGCCCGTAGCCCCACTCTTTTGACAGGTGTCGTCCGTGGCCCCTCCCCCACGCTTTATGCGCCGGTCGGAGTCGGTGCTGCAGGCACCAGCGAGGGTCCTGCCACTAACTGAGGCTTGGGCACCGAAAAATTTTCATCGCCACAGTTAAGCGCACCGCCAGGCCTGCTCGGAGTGAGATGCCCCCGGTAACGGGATCGCTACGCCATCCCGTCCGGTTGGGTGCCCGCCGCTGCCCCTCCCCAGGGAAAATTATCTGGCCCGGTGGTCCTGGGCTTATAGAATGAGTCCAAGATCGTATCAAGCTGTGGGGTAACCCCACGCCGGAGTCAGAGAATTGGCGTATGGCGATTGACCTCGAGTCCAGAATGGGCCCAACTCCGTGGCCCCTGCCCTTTTGGGGCTGTTGCATTCGCTGATTTTCCCGCCGTCGCTGCGTCAGTCTCTGCCGCATGCTCATACCGGGCCGAAAATCAGGCAATTGTTCAATCTTGGGATGCGGACCGTCAAATGCCCCACCAAGACGCCGGCATGGACTCCAACGGCTGGCCGCGGCGTAGCAGACTTTTGGCGTCACCTGAGGGGCTTGCCCCTTGAATTCCTAATCGACACTCATTGCGGAGAAAGAGACTGCCCAACACCAGTTATCCGGTGTTTCGATCGGGGTGGTAGCTCTTAACCGGTATGACGTAGTTTTGTAGCGGGAGCTACAAAAGGCACCTTCTAGCGTGATTTTTGGTGCAACATACTGGTGGAACTAATGGTGGAACCTAATGGTGGAATATTCTATGGGCTAGAATTCATAATTAGAGTTGTGGGGGTGAGCTGTGCATGAAGTGCAAACATTACGATCAGAGTGGCATTGTTAGATTCGAATATCGATCGAGGCTTGTGAAGAATAATGTCTAGGACGCTACTATTGATGAGACAATCACAACTACATACAGTCCATAATAGCCAGGCATACGAATGAAGAAGCAGAGTATGGAGCAGTTACAGCAGTTACAGGAGTTACAGCACCAGTTGGAGCAGTTAAAGCAGATACAGCGGTAGATACAGCACCAGTTGCAGCAGTTACAGCAGCGTTACAGCTGCAATTACCTTTACACTTTGAGTATCCGCTATTGCAGTTGCTTTATAGTTTGGGGTTCTCCTGGACTTGCAAATCCCCTATTGTAGTGCCATTCGGTCGACTTGCAATTCTGAATAGACTCGCACCAATTCAGAACAATTAGTTCGCGTTGTTCTGTCTGTCGCGGTCTCAGTTACAATTGGAGTTGAACTTCTCTTCGCTTGCAGGTGCAGTTACGGCACATTATGTGCGAATGTCCGGTTTGCCCTTTCTCAGATTTGCATCGCCATGGAACCCAAGAAATGTCAACACAAACCTGCTATCTTATCGGTCTAGTCAGTACAGAATCAAACACGGACTATCCGGGCCTCTTGCGAGCGCATGACACCCTCGGCACTAGCTCGGTATATCACCATCAATATGGCCCGTATTTTCCCGTGGGCCGCACACGACTGATTACCAACTTCCTGCGATTAGTGGAGTGAAAATTTCCAGCGCCATCACCAACGGGCCCTACCCATCCTTGTCGCCATGGTCTTGTTCTTCGAGAATACACACCTCTTCAATCATGACTTCCAGACCGTCAGTTTGGCCTACTTCAATCGCTACCCCAACCCCTATGCCAAGCACGTGTTAAGCACGGACACCTTGGAGCAGACCGTGGATGAAGACGGGTGTCTCAGAATCACCCGCGTGGTGGTCAAGACAGGCAGGTTGCCTGGGTTCATCAAGCCGCTCTTGGGCAACAACCTCGACTCGTGGATAATCGAAAAGGTCGTGGTCAACCCCCAGACCAAGACCCTCTTCTCCTACACCTCCAACGTGGACCACCGCAAGTTCATCAAGGTGGAAGAGTACTTGAAGTACTCGTCCACGGACGACCAGAGCACCAAGGTGGAGGCCAAGGTCAAGTTCTCCTCCAACCTCATGGGCTTCAAACAGAGAATCGAGCAGTGGAGTCTTAAGCGATTCTCCTCCAACATTTCCAACACTAGAGAGGGCTTGAAGTTTGTCATGAACCGGCTCAAGGAAAGAGGGGGGATCTGGTACAAGGAGGCGCACGTTGCTAGCCAATAAGCTTCCCCATCACCCCAGGAGGCCCAGACAAATGGGCACCATGCATAATTACGAAGATATGAAAGCTCTTGTATAAAGGATAAATAGGAAATGGTACGAGCTGACCTGAACTACTTTCTACCCAAAGAGGCTACTGCACGCCTTTCCTTCCCAAACACACTGTAGCTCATTAGTTCACGCCAAGTCTTCAGGCCAGAAAAGACCGACTGTGATATTGCCGTCGTGCGCCCACCGCATACCCAGTCACTCCTGGCTCCCTAATCATCACATGACCCCTTAGTACCAGATATGGATCCCAGTGAGTAACTGCTTTGTTAACCTCTACTATTTATTACTCCTGGTGTTTGTTGGACGTGTGTTGGATATGGCACAAACAGCGAAACCCAAGCCAAGGCGCAAATCCGTGCCGGCTTCCTCTCAGCTTCAGTACGCTTCCTCCACCCCCAAAAGCGGATCCCCCACAGCCGATTCCCTCCACGACAAGCGCAGAAGCTCGTCATTCGCTTCTCCATCGTCGCCATGGGTGCGTCGAAACTCGTTCTTGTCTCCCCTGATGATCGAGAATGAAAACTTCTCCGTTTACGACTCGCCCAGCTACTTCTCCGACAGTGCCAGCTACAACATAATCTCGCTCAAGGAGTGCCAGGGGTTCATTTTCAACCAGGATCTCTTCGCGTCGCCCTATCAGCAACTGCGGTCTTTGGCCAACGAGAGAAAAATCCGTGCAAAGAGCTATTCCAAGTCCCGGTCGAGGTCCAATTCCAGGTCCATGGCCGGAAACCACATAGCCTTGAGCAACGAGTGTGCTCATTCCCAACGCCGTCACACCTCCTATCACTTCCCACGTCCTGCATTTCTTGACTCCAACAGCAGTCTGGACAACGCCATAATAGATGATGAGGACGACCCCGATCTGCAGGCTCAGGATAAGTCATATGCAGAGGAGCACAAGCAAAGAGACACACCGTCAGAGGATGATGAAGAAGAAGAGGAAGAAGAAGAGGAAGAAGATGACGATGACGCAGCAGACATGGAAGTGGAAGAGGCCGTGGTCAACGAATACGACGAGTACGATGAAGAAATGAGTGGATATGGCGGAGACTCCACTAATCGAAGATACAAGGTTCATGTTACCGAGATCATCATCAACGAAGAAGATGCCGATATTTTCCCCACCTAAAGGAGTCTGGACTCCTCAGCGTGGGCGCTTGGTGAGATTACAGAAACTGGTTGCTCATTTCTGAACGAGGGTTACCTTCTCCTTTCCCCAGTTCTTGAGAATTCCTGAGAATACAGATTTGAAGTGAATCTAAGAACTAGATAATTGGCGTGCTGAATTCCATGCCAGCTGAATTGACCCCTAATTTTTAATCTTAACAATAGGCAACTGGCAGGAAATATTCTCTCCTCTTTTAATTTGGACCATATTGCCTTCTAGGAAATTTGAGCCAAACCTCTGCATCTATGCTATCTCTGTATGTCGCCTTCTTAATACCCAACACATTCGATACCGTAGATCCCGTTGATTCACGAAATAGAATAATGATTTGACCATAATCATTGATACGAGAAAGGTAACGAAGTGAACAAGCTAGCTCTATAATATTTGTCGAATATGTATGGCCAACTCAAACTGGATCTATGATCAAACCAAATAATAATTTAAATTATTGTTGATATAAATCAAGGTCAATTTCAAACAAAATCTGCTTGCCTTCAGAAAAGGCATCGAGATTGGAGTAAGAACAAGTTTAGAAGAAAAATAATAATCAATCCCAGACAAAGCATTTAGAAAAATTAAAACTCGATCCAGAGTGATAAAAGTACCTGGGTATCAGTGCCATTATGTTTTATCCCACGATAGACACCATGAATTCGCCTCTACTAGGTAATTGTGTCACCTTGAACACTTTGGCTGATTTTATTCAGCGAAAGCGCTTAATCCTATAATTGACTCCAATTTTGCACCATTTGAAGTCTACGTCATGAAATGGCACCAAGTCGTATTCAACGAAGTTTTCTTGGGATCTTTTACACAGTGGTAACATAGGCTTCTACTTTTGGGTCGTGTAATTTCCAGATATCGATTTCCTGCACAGCTACCAGTCAATATGATCAAGTTTTGTATTGAAAAATCACTAACATACTCCGATGGCCGACACCAAACAACAGTTCGAGAAGATCTCTTTGGAGTTCAGCAACCAGCAAAACATTCTCAATGAGCTAATCACCGCCAGATCCAAACTTGAGACCCAATATCAAGAAAACAAGATAGTATTGGCGGAATTCGACAAGTTGGATGACAACTCCAAGATCTACAAATTAACCGGCCCTATATTATTGCCTCAAGATTTCTCTGAAGCCAAAATGAACGTGGACAAGAGAATTGAGTTCATCGAAGATGAAATCAAGAGAGTTGAGGCCAAGGTGACTGAGGAAGAGAAGAAGATAGAACAGACCAGAGACAAATTATTGTCAGTCAGAGCACAACTAGTGCAAGGTAAATAGGGTAGACATTTATGGAAGCACAATGAATGATTTTACGGAATGAGACACTACAATTGGCGCTTTGTATGTATAATTTGCCTCTATGATATACATGGAATACGGCTGAGAGCGACTCCAATTTATCCCCTGATTAATTGAGACTTGATCAAGTTAACCAAGCTGATAGCGTTGAACAAGCCCCATTGCTCGACGTTTGTGTAGGCGTCGCCCATGTCTCTGACGGCTGCAACCTTGTCGTTTACAAACTCCCTGGTTCTGGCATAGCCTGCACTGGTGTCTTGCAACATGAACAATTCCGAGCTGACGTACACAGTAGACAAGCTCAATCTCTTGGAGTACCATGCAAAGTCGTTGGATCTGTCGCCGGCGTAGTATGAAATGTCGTCACTCAAGTTGTTCAATTCATCCATTCCCTTGTTGATATTGTAAGGAAGGATCAACTGGCCCAAGCCCTTGCCAAGCTTGCCCACGATGGGCTCGTTATATTCCAATCTCTTGTTGACCAAATAGCTGACTCTGTCATATTCATCTCTGATTTGGTGTAACTCGCTAGCTGGGTCGTTCACATGGTCTTCAAGCTTTTGTCTTTGCACTCTGAGCCAGTGATACACAAGTTGAAACTCGGGAGTTCCAATGGTATTGGAGGAAATGGCAGATTCCAACGAATCGCCGTATCCCAACTCACGTACTGCTTGAGTTATGCAGACAGCTTCAAAACCGAACTTAGGAACAAAGTCAAGCGCTTTGCTCAAAATCTTGGACTCGATAGCATTTGAATTCACTATGATGTTGGACGCAGGATGGTCGACAGAATGGTAGCTTCTAACAAGGCTTCTTGAGGCCCTTGCCACACTGATAAGTCCAGGTCTAAACATTGGGAGAATGAGCTCATTTCAAGATCGCAAAATCACTGGAGTAGCCTGATGTCCTGCACATAAACACAGTGGATTAGTGTAGATATTGGCAATGTCGTATCTTTGAAAACTCCCGCTTGGATGGATATGAAGCAGATGGAATGGGATGGAGGGGCAGGAGTCACAACAGCAGGTACTGCCGGCTCCATGCCGTCGGTGGTGGCAAAAATGCCTTCGAGGTCACGTGACCCATAGTAAACACAAGTTTGTTTCACCACCATTGCCACTCTACTGCCGTAGATGTTGGTGAGTACACCCAATGCGAGATTTCTGGTCTCTTGAGTCCCAATTAGTCCCATTACTAACTATAGATCAAACCCTTGAACATTCGTGCCCCTCGTCATATACTTGATGAGGAAGAAGCCACTCCAGCACCCATTCCAGAAGTTCACATTGACTTGAAAGACCAAGACTTTGACTATGCATTGATTATTCCAAAAACCGTGAAGATTCTAGCTGATTCGCTCACCAAGGGAACTAAAGTAGGAACTATCTCGATACAGTATACCAAGCCAAATGTGGCAAAATCCAATGACGAATATGACGAAGATGAACAATTGTACCAAGCAGTACTCGATAAAGTTTTCGAAGACAAATATCCCAACGAAAAAGTCGAGATCACCAAGTTGGGCTCGTTTATCTCGGTGGTGGTGCCTCATTTTGTCAATACCATCGCCTACAATATTGTCAGCTCGGAATTAATTAAAGCATTCAAGCCCAAGAAGTCCTGGATCAACATAGCTCCATGTGGATTGAACAACAACCAAAGTATCAACAAGCTTGTATTGCATGAGAAATCGGAGTATCCTCCATTATTCAAGTCAATTCCCTTGTTACAGCCTCCACATGCAATAACAGGCATATCAGCATCGATTGTGTCGAAATTAGCACAGACCGATGACACACATGCCCTCGTTCTAGTTTTGAATTCCGAGGGACAACCAGGATTCGAAATTTCCGATAATGACTCTATTGTCGACGCTGCCTACTCGATTGCCGAGATACTCCTCCCAGAGTTGAGTCAAAGAGAAACCTACGTGCAAAAGGTGAGTGGAGCCGTCAGAAAATTCAACGGGTTTTCTAATTCAGGAATGTATATTTAGCCTTATGTGTATATGCCCAGTCAATTCGAGGAGTTACGCATGGACAAGAAGCAATTCCATAACACGGAAATGGAGGAGCTGAAGGGAACTTGAAAATTGCGAGGAACAATCAAGAAATTGAAGAACTGAACAGGGAACCAGACACTGTAGTTGATCATCAAGGTTTTAAGGTAGATCTTGCTCAACTTTGCCTTGGTGTCGTCCCAGGTTCCACTGTCAAGAACCATAGTACCGTAGGTAAAGAAAAAGAAGAGCGATACAGGAGAGTAGCACAACTGGTCTGTCAACACCTTTCTCAACACCTCGATGAATTTAGGATCTTTTGAGTAGATCTGGAGGAACTTGTACCACCAGCATTGGACAAATGCTAGAATGAACCCCCAGCACATGAATCCTGCCAATCTGTTGAACTTGAAGAAAGTAAGGGGCACGGACGGAGTCGGGGTGAAGTTCTGTTCGCCAGGAACTTCGGAATCGTAATCCTCGACATAATCGATGAAGCGCTCAATGCCGGCATCATCGGTAACGCCATTTCTGAGCTCGTTCTCGTCGTATTCTTCGCTTGCATACGATTCGAGTGAATTGAGATCGGTGGTTCCAAGCACATCGTTTGAATTGAAGGAGAGTTCCAAAGACTCGTCACGGATTCTGAAGGAAATCCATGGTTGATCGGCTCTGTAGCTTGTGAGGGTCTGTGCTAAAGTTTCGGATATGCCATAAAGAACCAAGTTGGTGATGATAATGGTGATCAAGGAGCTCTTCATGTAGAGTCCAGTGTACCGAGTGGTGAGCTTGAGGAGGAAGAAGCCGAGGACCCCGATGATGATGTAGTTGATTGCCGGTACATTGTGGATCCTGACTGCGTTAAAGAGTCGTACCACTGGATGGTGACCGGGTTGAGACCTGCCATATGAAGGGGAATCTCCCTCTAACCTTATCGGCATTGAAGTCTTTATGGAGGCAAATTGAAGACTGTATAGTGCGGATAAATATGAGTTGCAAATAGCGAGAAAGAGATGTGAGTATATGAAAAGAAGAATAGGATAAATATGGATTTTTAAGGTATTAGTTCTACATAGCTACTACTGGGATCCAGGTTAGAAGACCTACTTGGGATGCTTTCTGGACGTACCAGGGGATTTTGTCGTTAATGGTAATTTTAAATTCTCAACAGTTGCAATTTATTTGGGGATATATTATTGAGAACGATTTCTATAATTAGCGGTACTCAAAGCTACACAATGGACCCATTACCACTTCCCGATTGACCGATCGATGTCCCACTTACAACTTATTCGAAGTCACTTGGCCCCTTCCTCCTCCACAGTCACGTGGAGAAATTACCTGCGCACGACTTTTCACTCCAATCAACGACTGAGAATTGAAAATAGCCAAAATTGAGATGGTCAACACCTATCACTAAAATGTCTTACACCAACAGTAATCAACCAGTGAGAGCAGAGCCTCCTCTCTCTGACCACGAGGTCATTGACGTGGACCCTCATATCACCAGAGTGGTGTCATATTTCAGAAGTTCCGACTACGGAGTCTGGGCCGCTTCTACCGCTGGCTTTCCATTGGCTTTGCACGCATGGGAAAGATTGGAGCCAGCTGAGGGTGCTTTCAAGGCCCCAGGCAGAATCCCAAGCGGCGCTTTGAGAACTGCCACTTTGTTGGGTTTTGTTGGTGGTTTCTACCTTGCCTACGTCAGATCCTCCAAGAGATTCTTAGGCTGGTCCGAAAACGCTAGAGAAGTCCAGAAGGACAGATACGAGATAAAAAAGTTGTTGTCCGAGGGCAAACTTCCATACCATGAGAACGAGTCTGTCTTGGACGACAGATTGAAGGACATTGCTAACAGAAACTCCCAATTCTCATTCACCACCTTGGCCATCTTGCCTTGGTTCAACTTAGCACGTCATCCATACCACGGTGTCAACCTTGAGAAGTACTACGTTGACAGACCTGGGGAGAAGGAGTGGAACTTGAAGTTGAAGCCTCTCGATGAGATCAGAGCCAGCTTCACCAAGAACATAGAGTAAACCAACCGGCGTGTCTCCACATCATCCAACTGAATTGCTACGATTGGCCGCTACGGTCCGGACGTAGCGTTATGCAACCGCGTCAGTTGATTCCGACGTTAGTATGTACTAATCCACCTGCATCATGTATCAAACTGTAGTTAAATAGTGCGATGTCGAGAAGGAAGTGAAAAAGGCAGGACAAGTACAAAAGAAGATGAAGAGGAAGTAATGTGAGCACAAGCGCTGGATTCCTTCCAATAAAGTCACCGGTCAATGCATTACAGTGTAGTTGTGCTGCCAAAGTGCCAATCTGTACCTAGTCTATATGCACTCTATTATGGTATTCTCATTTGTTTACAAAACATCACACTTTTATCATCAACATGTCAGACGATTCTGAGCTCTCGTCGCTCCCTTTGGATGAGCGGCTCGTCCATAATGTGTGGAAGGTCCGGCTAGGCGCATACGAGGAGCTTTCGAAGCAATTCGAGAGCTCTCGAAGCGAGCAAGACGATTGCTTTCATTTATTGAACCAGAAACCAGAACTCGTTAAGAAGTTTGCCACCGATTCCAACGTGGTTGCACAAGAGACTGCATTGAACACCATTGCCAATTACCTTCGCTATGGAGGCAGTGCTGGAATAGTTAACAAGCTAAAAGCTGCCGGGATCATCACCTCTGTATGTGAGAAAGGTTTGTCCTCGTCTAGAGCCAAGACCAAAGAGTATGCCATCGAAATCCTCTTGTCCATGATTGAGATCTCTTCCCTGCCAGATTCCATAATTGAAGATATACTCCCTTCGTTGGGCAACCGTTTGCCCAAGATGGTGGCAGGATGTGTCTCTGCATTGTATGCCATCGTGGAGAATTTTGGATGTATTGTGATCCTGCCTAAAGGCATCATTCCAAGTTTGGTCAAACTCTTCGGCCATGCAGACAGAAACGTCAGAGCAGAAACTACAAAGCTAACCGTGGAGATGTACAAGTGGATGGGTGCTGGTCTCGAACAAGTATTATTCCCTTCGTTGAAGCCAGTTCAACAGAAAGACTTGACAAAGGCGTTCGAGGCTGTGCAAGGTGTCAAACCTGAACAGAAACGTCTCACCCGGGCACAACAATTGGAGGTGGATAAGCTTAAGGAGTTTCAGAATGCCTCGAATCAAAATGACGACGTGGAAATGCAGGACGCAGAAGCAACTTCAGAAGGCACACCCTTCTTTGATCCAACCGATTTTGTCGATCCAGTCGAAATCTTGAGTAAACTTCCTGCAGATTTGGATGCCAGAATTGGCTCTTCAAAGTGGAAAGATAGAAAAGAAGTCTTGGAAGAAGTTCTTGCAATTCTCGAGAAGACAATAAAATTAGTAAACGACGACTACACTCATTTGATCAGAATATTTTCCAAGTGCATGAAGGATGCTAATATCCAAGTTGTTCAGCTCGCTGCTAACTGTACAGAATTTATCGTCAAAGGAATTGGTAAACTGTTCCATAAATATCAATCATTGATATTGGGTCCCATGATTGAGAGAACCAAGGAAAAGAAGGCTTCCGTAGCTCTTGCATTATCAAATTGTCTTGATGCTATCTTCAAAGCGTCCAACTTAGGTGATATCTTGGAAGAAATAATGGCAGGAATGAAGCATAAGACGCCTCAAGTTAAAATTGCATCTATAAACTACTTACAACGCTGCTTAGCTGCAACAACTATCCCTCCCACTCGGTCTGAAATCGATATTATTATGGAAGCTGGTGTTAAGTTACTCAGCGAATCCTTGGAGCCAGTTAGACAAGCGTCCACAGAAATGATCGGTACGTTGATGAAAATTACAGGTGAGAGAGAAATCAATTCATTCCTTGAAAAGATTGATGATAATAGAAAAGCAAAAGTGATCGCATTTTTTGAATCTGTCAAGGTAAATTGCAAATCGGGTTCCAAGGCACCTACACCAAGTTCTACACAGGTTGATAAACGTGCCAGCATAATTCCACCAAGAAAGCCTAAGGCACAAGTAACTTCATCTTCTATTCCTGCAAAACGTGGAGCCACTTCGCCCGCAAAGCGTGTAGATGAGGCACCCAAAGTATCTGCATTTGGAAGGGGTTTGACTGGCAGGTCTTTGGCATCATCAAGTACACCTTCAATTCCGGCACCATCTAATAATATACCCAAACCTAGAGACGAAGTGTCTATATCATCTGCTGAATTGGAAGAGCTCAACAACTTGAGAGAGGAAAGAAAGCAATGGGAAACGCAGAAGCAGCGGGATAGTAAAACCCAGCTTCAGTTGAAAGAAGAGCTTATTTCTTTAACTCAAGAGTTGGTTCAAGTCAGATCCCAAAATGATCTCATTCAAAAAGATCTCACCAATGCATTGCTTATGGCCAAACAGAAGGAAACGCAGATTCATAGATTGAACAGTGACCTTGAAAGCACCAAACTTAAGAATAGAGATCTTGAGCAAACTATAGAACTCATGAAGCTTCAGCAGAACCAAGCGCAAGTGCCACAATCATTTACACCCAGTGGACTTTACAATAATAACAACGGGTCTCCATTCCAGTCGAACAATAATAACGAATTCAAATCACCCGAACCTAGAACTAGAGTTACTTCAGGAGAATTGAGCTCTCGTGTGAATAGATTGTCTATCGACAGCGATACCTTCAAAGAGAACGCTTTCCATCCTAAAGCCAACAGCACGTTTAACCGATTCAGTCCGCAAAAGTCGCCCAAATTGGCTATAACGAGAGAAACTTTTGAGGTGGACTCCAACGATGACAGCTGGAAGCGGGCGGCCGAGGTAACGTCGCAATTGAAGGCCCGGATCGAGAAGATGAAGGCCCGGTCGAGGAATAGCACCCTCAACTTCAACTAGTATATAGAGTGATGTATTATATAACGCTTTATGTAAGCGCAACCTCACGTGATCTGATACGTTCTCCGGTTCCGGAATTTTCATAGTACACTTTTCACAAGTACAACACAACACCATGTCTACCAAGTTGAAAATCCTAGTACCTGTCAAGAGGGTGATAGATGCTGCCATTCGTCCTAGAATCAACAAGACTCTCACTGGTGTCGAAACCAAGGGTGTCAAGTTCAGCATCAACCCGTTCTGTGACATCGCATTAGAAGAGTCTCTTCGTATTAGAGAAGCTCACAAAGGTCTTGTGGAGAGCATCCATGCTGTTTCCATAGGTCCATCCAAGGCGCAGGACGTATTGAGAGTTGCTCTCGCCAAAGGTGCAGACACCAGTACTCTTGTGGACGTGGGAGAGCAAGAAGTCGAGCCCTTGAGTGTTGCCAAAATGTTGAAGAAGTTGGTGGAAAAGAACGAGTCCAACTTGGTTATACTCGGAAAACAGGCTATTGACGATGATGCCAACCAAACGGGCCAGATGTTGGCCGGTTTATTGAACTGGCCGCAGGCCACCAACGCTTCCAAGGTGGAGATCGACGGCGACAGCGTCACTGTGACGAGAGAAATCGACGGAGGTGCCGACACCTTGCGTGCCAAGTTGCCCATGATCATCACCACGGACTTGCGTCTCAACGAGCCCAGATATGCGTCGTTGCCCAATGTCATGAAGGCTAAGAAGAAGCCCTTGGAGAAGTTGAAGGCCGCGGACTTGGAGGTGGATATCACTCCTCGGTTGGAGGTGTTGAAGGTGGCAGAGCCTCCTTCGAGAAAGGCAGGCATCAAGGTGGAGTCGGTGGATGAGTTGATCTCCAAGTTGAAGGAGGCCAAGGCCATTTAAAGGTAATAAATGAAGAAATAGATAACGTACTGAAAATATACCGTAAAATGCTGCATTGAAGGCAAAGATGAAATCAAAATGATAATACGTCTGCCTTGATGTCCAAGATGAAGTTCATTACTTATGAAATAAATGAAGATATAGAAGACGCTCTTCCGTGAAATATATAGTAAAGTATACAAGGAAAAGGTGCGTTGAATGCATTGAAGGCTAAAATGAAATCATCATGATTGTACTCTATTCCTTCTTTGATGTCCAGCTGAAGTCATTAAATGTCAATATAAATTGGAAACATATAGATAAGTGCTATACTGTAAATATATTCGTAATAAACCAAACCCCATACTGTCAATATAATAAGTCAAACTGGAATCCTCTTCTGCTTCTATTGTCTTGATTTCCAAGCTGGAACCATTTCTGGACAAAATACAAGAATCAAATGAGATCGGATCAAAATTAATAATTTCACCCAAATCCAGTGCAAGCACAATTTGAACGCTTAACTCCCTCATATACTCCATACATTGTCCAGATCACAATTCCTTCGTCCCCAAAATCTCTACTTTAGCCATTATTGTCGTGGGGAGCCCAATATCAATCCCCTATAGCTTTGGAGCGACGATCTACACCAATACCACAATGACCACGGTCTCCCTCACCCTCGACTTCTTTGCCAAGGCCATTCGGGCCCACAACTTTGCTGCAGGCCAGGCACCGTTGATCCTCGGCGTCAGTGGCCCTCAGGGTTCAGGCAAGTCGTACCTCTCAGACAAGGTGCACCAGCAGTTGCAGAAACAGCACCACGAGCTCACCATTGTCCAGTTCCTGATGGACGATCTCTATCTTACGCACGCGGATCAGGCGGCATTGACGCAGAAGGCCAGGCTGGACTTGGACGACAACCGGTTGATCCAGGGCCGGGGTCTTCCCGGCACCCACGACGTGGCCCTAGGCCTTGATCTCTTTGAACGGATCAAGCGGACCAGAGTTGCGGGCACTGTGGACCTGCCTATTCGCATTCCTCGCTACGACAAGTCGCTATTTTCTGGCGAGGGCGACCGCCTAGACAGCGCGCAATGGCAGACGTTCACCAAGCCAATAGACGTGGTGATCTTCGAGGGCTGGTTCAACGGCTTCGTGCCATTGGACCCCAACCAGCTTCGGTTCAAGTACTTGGCCTCTCGTGGCACGCTCATCCGCCATCGCCTCTATCACGTCGAGTATGTCAACGCAGCCTTGAAACAGTACACCCAGATCTGGGCGCACTTCGACCGCTTCGTTTTCCTCCACACTCCCTCGGTGGAGAACGTGTACACTTGGCGGCTCCAGCAGGAGGCCGACTTGATACGCCGTACGGGCTCGGGCATGTCCGAGGTGCAGGTGGCAGCCTTTGTCGACCGGTACCAGCCGATATACGAGTTGTACTACGAGGAGATGTGCGCCAAAGGGGTGGTGGAGAAGCCAGGAGCCAATCTTCGCATTGGAATAAACCTAGACAGAACGGTGCTGTCATGGAATGAATTATAATTAAAAAGACATCAAGAGAAAGTGAATTCTGCTGATTCGAATTAAGGCAATTAGAATTACAAGATTGGATCATAGAATCCATACGTCAATACCATTGATTTTGTGGGGCATTATACCTGTGCATCCATACTTCAATTCTCTAGGATATTGTGGGGCAAGCGCACTTTGTGGATTAAAGTCTCGCTTTATAGGTGCTTTGTGGATTAACGAATGCACTATAGACGCTTTGTGGCCCACTCTTCCATTTCTGAAAGTCCATATACTGAAGACCCATACCTCAATTCTCGAAATCGTGGGGCATTTGTGTTTGTGCAATTATAAGTGAGGACGACCTCCCCCCACCTTGGCGCGTTCAGTTTTCTTACATAAGCACTAGATGGGCTTACTTGACGCCATCTCAATCCATCCAACTTTACAACCATCATGTCTTTTTCTCCTGAACAGTATTCCGCCTTGTTGGACGAGGCCTCCACCAAGGTCCACTCCATATTAAAGGCCACTCCCGAGTTGTCCAAGCCCCGTGTCATGATCATCTGCGGCTCGGGCTTGGGCGGAATCGCCAACATCTTGCACTCAGAGCCCAAGGTCGAGATCGAGTACAAGGACATCCCTGGATTCAAGGTGTCCACCGTTCCCGGCCACGCCGGCAAGTTGATCTTCGGCCTCATTGGTACCAACAAGGTCCCCGTCATGTGCATGGTGGGCAGATTGCATTTCTACGAAGGCTACACCTTCCAGGACACCACCTTCCCCGTGCGCTTGGCCAAGAAGTTGGACGCCGAGGTGGTGGTGGTGACCAACGCTGCTGGCGGCACGCGTGCCGACCTCGTGCCCGGCGACTTGATGCTCATTGACGACCACATCAACATGCCCGGCTTGGCGGGCTGGCACCCATTGCGGGGCCCCAACTTGGAGGAGTTCGGTCCCCGGTTCCAGCCGCTCTCCGACGCCTACGACCTTGGCTTGAGAAAGTTGTTCTTGACCAAGGCCAGAGACGATCTCGGTATCACGAGAAAGATCTACGAAGGTACCTACACCTTTGTGGCCGGTCCCACCTTTGAGAGCAGAGCCGAGGTCAGAATGATCCGGGCCATGGGCGGCGACGCCGTGGGCATGTCCACCGTGCCCGAGGTCATTGTTGCCCGCCACTCCGGCTTGAGGGTGTTGGCGTTGTCGTTGATCACCAACGCCGGTGTCGCCGACAAGCCACCCAGCGGTTTCGACAAGAACCCCGTGCCTTTGGACGAGGGCATGGCCAGCCACGACGAGGTGTTGGAGGCAGCCAACGAGGCGTCCAAGGACGTGCAGAAGATCATCGAGGCCACCATCAACGAGTTGTAAAAAACGGCACGATTTATTAATTGAGATAGTCAGAATTAATTAGAGAGCAAGAACGAAGTAGTTTTAGCTACGAGTTTATTACGCACGAGTATATATAAAGTTGCTTTTATTGACGACATTAATCATAAAATGTAGAAATGAATGGTGTCTTTCACCCGGCTCTATGATTCCTTGGGCAACTGGCCAAGGAAGTGTTTATTGATCAACCTCACCAGCAGATTCCCATTTTCCTTGTAAGTTTTCCTTCCACAAGCTCACCTTGTTGTCGCCGCCGGAAACCGCCAAGATGTTGCCCGACAACGACCACGAGCATCTCCAGCACACGTCGGGAAACTTCTCCTCCGTCAACAACTGCTTGGTCCAGGCGCCGGTGTTGTCCTGACTCCAGATCAAGACGGTGCGGTCCTGCGAAGCGGTGGCGATGTACGAGCGGTTCAATACCGAGGGAGACCATGCGACGTCACGCACCCAGTCCGTGTGGCCCTCCAACTTGGCCTCCTCCACGTAGGAGTTGGAGGCAGCGTCAAACTTCCAGATCTTGGCCAAGTTGTCGGAGCCGCAGGTGACGAAGCGGCGCTGCTGCTTCAACACGGAGGCGTCCTTGGAGTTGGAGTTGATCAATGGCGCCCACGAGGCCGAGTTGATGCCTATGGCGTGGGCGTCGAATATGACATGCGACGTGGTGCCGTCCTCGTTGAAGTCGACCACCGACACCTTACCGTCGGACGACGCTACCAACAACACGGCGCCCAACTCGTGGGGCGCCCAGCTGACCGAGTTGACGCTGGCCTGGTGCACGGTGTGCTCGGCAATGATCGACCACTGCTGCGTTTCCGGCTGTTCCTTCCAGATGAACGCCTTGCCGTCGTAGGAACACGATGCCAATATGGACCCGAACTTGGGGTGGGCCCAGGCCACCTGCCAGACGGGGCCTTCGTGGCCCGTCAATGTGGTGAGGAGCTTGTAGTTTTCGGTGCCCTCGATCTCGAAGATCTTGATGGTTTTGTCGGACGAGCTTGTAGCCAAGCGCTTGCCGTAGTAGTCCAACACGGCGTCGTGGATCAAGTCGTCATGCGCGTTACCAATAGCCACCATCTTTGCGTGTATATATCGACAGAAGAAGAGTAGATCCGGGGTTGTGGAGAGAAGAGGTGGAGTGGATCGTGGCAATACAGAGAGTCGAACGAGACGTGTAAACTTTGTTGTCAAAAATGCGCACGTGACACTCCCAGGGGAACCAGCACAGGAACAAGTAGCCACAACAACTCCACCGCCATCTCCTGCCACACACCATGGAGCGCTCTTTTGACGAGCTTCAGGCCATCAGCGCGTTGGTGCAGTCAGTAAGCGTCCAATTGCGGGATTCGGGCGACCAGATCTCGCGTCTTGAGGGCATTGCAAAGACACTTGTTCCACCAGCTGATTTCAATGCCCTTAGTGCCCAGGCGGCGCTGCCGGCACCAGCGGATGGTGAAGACACCGAGGACCGCATCATCTACCAGCTCGAGCAGCAGCGACTTGCATTAGTAATGGACTTGCAGCGACAGAGCTACGTGGCCGAAAAGCTCCAGGACTTGATCGACCAGAACGAGGACATCGTGGCCACGGTCAAGGAGTTCTGGGAGTCCAAGGACACCATTCGCCAGGAGGAGGAGTTGCACAGTGCTCACAGCTTCCGGTACTACATGGGCAATTGCTTGGACCCGACGGAGGCCAAGCTCGTGGAGTCGGCTCAGAAATTGGACCAGACCTCTGCTACAGTGATGGGCATCTTGACCCAGTTCCTGGAGGCTGCCCTCAAGGACTACGACGCGATCCAGTCTACCAAGTATCGAAGTGAAGTGAATGCATTAATTAAGGTATTAAATGGGATGATGACAAGGAAAAGCGATGGGCTATAGTATAGTTTATGAGTAATGAATGCGACGAGTTAACGATAAATGTTGTGAATCAGCATATGTAACAAATGATATGGCATCAACATTTCATAGGCAACGAATGTTATGCACGAATGTAGTATTGTAACGAATGCAGTTGTAACAAAAACATCTTTAGGTTATGCGGATGTACCCAGTTTGTGAGGATGTACCCTAGTTTGAGAAGATGGTCCCAGTTTATTGTGTATAGTGGGGGAATCCCCAGTTTATGATGTATCCTAGTTTGAGAATACACTGTTTAAGATGTGTTCTAGTTTATCAGGATGTACCCTAGTGTATGTGGAAAATTATGCTTGGTTGATGAGTTTGAATCAAGTCTATGAGATGACGACGTATGCTTTTGTGCTCAATCCACCATTTCAATGGATGTCACACTGCTTCGGGAAGGCTCACGGCCCACGTAGGAATACGCACGGTTGATGATTTTGCGGTTGGGGTCGAGCTTGCCCCAGGTTTGTCTAATGCGGTCCAAGTTCATGTTGGTGCCGTCAAACTTGAAAAGCTGGAACGTGAATAACACCATATCGTAGAGAAATGTGAGGATGACCTTTAACAAGTTGTTTTGGTTGCTTGCTTGCACCTTGGCCCCGCTTTCCGCCGGATCCTTATCTCCAATAAGCTTTCTCATCACCTCTTGTCTCTCGGTCTTATTCTTGAACACCTCGTTGAATTTTCTCAGTGTAATTAAATGATCGATCAAATCGTTCAATTGGACTTTGGACTGCTCGTTCAATTTAACGTCCAAAACCTTGCAGCTCTCGTCCAATTCGTTGATTCTCTTGACCACAATTCTTGTTTCATAGACCAATCTATCAATGGTGCTCTTCAAGTCTTCGATGTTGAATTTGAGATCACTCATCAAATCTTCGTCGACAATCTTGGCCTTCGATGAGTGCATCTGTTGGTAGATGTTTCTCAATTTCACAAGTTCCAAATTCAAGCTGTTATATTTCTTCTTAATCTTGGTATTCGTAATAAGGTCACCGGAAATTGAATCAGGAGGATATGAATTTTGGTACTTTGCATCGGAGTCATAATAGTTTAGCAAATTCTCATATTTAATGAGCTTGTCAACGCCAGTGATATACTCCGTGCAAAACTTCTCAATGGAAACTGGATTGTCTTGTTCGGGTTCGTAGTAATTAATATCCAATTTGGAGAGACTCGAACTCCGATATCTCATTGGCTTCAAAACTTCCAGCTGCACAATGCCACGATCTTTCTTGGAAAACTCAAGTCCGTTAAGGTTGGCTTCGAGTGGGATCAAATTAGGGTATGAATTTCTTCTATTCAAGCGCTTTTCAAATTTTTCAAATGGTGTGATCTTATTCTTGCTGCTTCTAGAGGCACTTGATATCTCACTTTTGCAATCCGCAGGTGTGATGTCGGCGGGAATTTGTAATGTGTGATCGAGAAGTGATGAATTTAACATCATTTCCTGAGAATTGGAACCATGTGGATCTTTGCTGCCTTGGTCAATTGGAGGAAAAGCATCGTGAATACTGGATTCACTACCGGTTCTCTTACCGTTTGCTCCTAGAATCTTCCTATTCAGCAAACCTATCTTCATCTTGTTCAATCCTCTAGAATATCTAGAGAGATCTCCAGATGAGCCATTCGAAATCATTGATTTTTGCGTGGATGTAATATTATCTTTGAGACTAACAAACTTGTATTGTTTTGCTTGGTTGTTTTCTGAAAATTGGCGATGGCGATGATGATGATGGCCATGCGGTTTTATGCTTTTGGAATATTCATTATGTCCATAGTCGCGATCTCCCTTTTTTGAATCGACATCATACTTGGGGTTGCTCAAAGAATCTCCCAACCCATAGAAGAGTCTTGTTAAGGTTTTACCTGTAATATAGTGCTTCACAAAAAGCTCCAAGTCCAAAGTTTCCACGTCGATTGGACTCACATTATCAGCGAGTTTGGCGATTTTGTTCCTGATACGTCCAGACGACTTTCCAGAATTGGTATCGTTATCTCTAGAGGCCGCTTGAATATCTTGCACGGTATTCTTGACGACATTGGTGAATTTTTTGAGTTCGAGACCGTAGTAACTCTTGTTTCTCCTTTGTATACCGGGGTAGAGAGCGTTGGGGGAATATGGAGCATTGTCGGGATCATCAAAAATTTCAACATTGTTATTGGTGGAATAATTTTTGTATTTGTCCGGCAACAATCTCGTATTCGTGACGGAGAAAAGCTTGTTTAATGTTTCGAGATCCAATTTTCTCCTCTTTTCCAATTTGTACTGTTTTTGGAATTGACCGATTGAAAGCATGAAGTTTTCGAAATCGAAAGGGTCTTTGGGAACGTCGCACCCTCCGATTAAGTGCAAGCGGAGCTTGACACTCATGGTCAAGCTTAGGATGGCAGCGACACTTCGGGAATTGAGGATACCGTTTTTGGAGTTTGGCTTGACATTGAAATGGGGCAAACCGATCAAGTTCCACCAGTTGAGAATGGCTTCTTCGGTCTTGTCACACAACAAGCCGTCACAATATTTTGCGTCCAACAAGTCGAAATAGAACAAGCACGTTTGGATGATGTTGATCAACTCGCGCAAGGCAAACTTGATGGGAACGTTATCGTTGTCTATCTTGTACATGTGCCTGAATTTGTCTTCGTTAGCGTCGGAAATCTTCTGGGTGGCCAAGGACAATGATCTTCCACAGCACTGGAGCTTTTTGAGGTTGGAGTTGATGATGAAGTCATGTCGTATGACTCTGGAATCGCCCTGGGAAATGGGGATCAAGTTCAAGTGGGACTGCAACGAGGCGAGGTTGGTGACGAAGCAGACCTCTTCGGGCTGGCCGTTGGACACCTTGGGGACCGAGGCGTCTGAGGGAGGGGAGGAAGGGGTTAGGGATGTGATGGTGGTCAAGTTGCCGTGAGAGCCGTTGTAGCGGTGGCTCGACAGGCGGTCGTCCATGCGCTTGATGCGGGCGTTGTTGGTCATCAATTCGTTCAAGTACTCCTGGAGGCGAAATGGGTAGAACTTGGACTGTTTCTTGATGATGGTGAACTTGATGACGGAGATGGTGGAGCTCATGTTGCCGGTGTAGGTAGCCACCACGGTGCCGATCTTGCGGCTGTTGACCCACTGTTCGACGATGTAGAGGTCGAAGCCGGCGACCTGGGCCTCCTCCATGATGAAGAACTCGTTGGAATTGACGAAGTCCTTTTGGAAGTAGCCGGCGGCGTTGAAGTCGGGAAAGACATAGGTGATAAGCTGCTCCGGGCTGGGCATGGCTGAGGCAGTTTCTGAGATGACCGAGTGGGTGGACGGCTTGGGTTTGATTTCAGGGGCATGCTGGACCCGGGGCTGGAGCAAGGTGTGGGTGTAGGTGGACTGCTGGCTGTAGAAGGACATGGCGGTTGCACCAGGCGGTTAGTATAGGGGAAGGGATGGAAGGGGAAAGGAAAGGGGATGCACCCTGGAATGGGCCAATCGATGGTAGTAGTGGTGGAAAAGACGGACTCCTCCGGAACTGGAACGAGTACAGGATCAGGACAAGAAGACAGGGCAGTGGATGGCGGTGGTGGAGAAAGTGGAACACCATGCCCTTTTAACGGTGGAGCCGGGGCTGTGTGCAGGCCGCAAGAGGGTCTACCCCAGCTACATACAAAATACATAATACGCAACACAGCCATGCATACATGGATGGAGGCGTTGACACCGGAAACGGGGGCCAATGCCAGGGCTAAGCAACGTGCCGAGTCAGGGAGGAGGGACCGGGGCCGAGGGTCGCTACAATGTCAGGCACCGATCTGGCTATTGTTGTCATCCACACACAACAGCACGGTAGATCACAGTAGCTTGGCTCTGGAGGTGCAGGACGCGGTGGTTGCCAATAACAAGCAACGGTGGACAAAGAGAACGGCAGGATGAAAGGGTCCGATATGTCCGGAAACGTGTAGAGGCGACGAAGAGAGAAGCTATTGATGGACTGCTACAGTGGGTGAATTGCTGGATTTACCGGCAAAGGTGGTTTTGATGTTTGGGTGAACGCACCGAATAGTTGCTGGGAAGCATCGGAACATGCGCGCCAAAGCTGGTGAGGTGAGTAAGGCGGATGCAAGGCGAGGGAGAGAGAGAGAGTGTGTGTGTGAGTGATTGAGGTTCACATGGGTGGTGGTGGGTTTGCATGGAAAGACATGATCCATGAAGAAGATCCAAGAACATGAAATGTAGTAAACGCAACTCTGGAATGTCGGATTCAGTGTATAGGTCAACGCTGTTCCACCCCGGTACGTGCATGGTGGTGGTGGGTTATTCATAGTACGTGCATTGGTTAGCATGGAATAGTCAGCATTAGTACGTGCAGATTTGTATGTGCAGAAGAAATGTGCTGATTTGGACCGGACTAGCGGGATTGGGAGCTTGGAGTCGAGAGAGTCTAGGCTGTTTGCACCCAAGGAGGCGGAGACGCTGCTTTAAATAGAAGCACGTCACTTGGCGAAGCAACTTTGGAGATTGACCCACAGATCAAAGTGGGAGCTAATAGAACGAGCTCGAACTTACCGTGGTAAGGTGGATCTTCAGATCACTACGCCGCGTAGTATAAAGGCCCTATTGTAGACTATTATATTATTTGGCAGGGCAACTTGAGGGGACGACTAAAAAATACGGAAGTCAGGACAAACACGCTCTGAGTGAGAAGAATAGATGGTATCCGTTACATAGGAGCAAGTGAAATCCCTCATATAGTGAAATCCCTCATGTGGAAAGTTGCCTATGGAATGGCCAATATTGTGGACAATATTGTAATGCTTGCAGTTAGATGATTGGCACAGGAAGTGAGGAGAATACCAGACATCTCTCCTGATACGTTATTCCTACCTGACAATTTGTCTTCAATGCTGCTGTTCCTTTTCCCATCACATTCGTCCGCGATAGTTTAGTGGCTAGAATTACCGCTTGTCGCGCGGTAGACCGGGGTTCAATTCCCCGTCGCGGAGCTTGCGCAAATGGTTTAGTGGTAAAATCCAACGTTGCCATCGTTGGGCCCCCGGTTCGATTCCGGGTTTGCGCATATTTTTGCATCCAGAACTATCACAAGCAATGTGTTGGAACTGTGGGTAAAATTTTTCACCCATAGACCACTTGGCCGATATCACCATATCTGCGCCATTTTTGCAATACAATGCATTCCAGATATGGAATTCTGGGGTACAGAGAATGCATCTTGATCGTATCTACAACACTACTATCTATTTTTCTGTAATTATCATTGATTGTCATTTTTATCGCACTTGTTTCTTGTTCATGCTCGCTTTTCATTCGTCCTCCCCAGATCAAATTCCTCCTGTCCTTCCTATTCGGGCCGCCTCGCCTTCCTTTTCCGTGCTGCATGCAGGAACAACGGATAAGATATGTCAATTGGTGGTGTCCAATTTGAGATAACATATGAAAGATAAGAGCTAATGTGCTCAACTCTTCAACGTAGATTAACATGTGGGCATCTTGGCCAAGTGTCCTGTACACCAGCCCCGGTCCCTCAGCCCTGCTCGAACATAGAACACATCCATTTCTTCTCCAGGCTTTGCGGTGTCAAATCATGACGGAGTCCCCCCCCTCTTTCATCATTGCTTCCTGGCTTCTGTTCCAGTCATCGCTATTTATATTATTTCCTCTTTGTGCCCCATGCAGATGGAGATTGAGAGCTCGACGTCCCCAATGTTAGCTCGAGATGCAGGAGTTTCGGCCCATTGCGGCGACCCCACTAGCAAAAGCATTATCGGCCCTAGGATTAGGAGCAACGCCGTGCCAGGGAAGATTAGATTGTTGTACAGAAACGGTGCCATCATCGAGGAAGGCTGGAGGGAGTTAAGGTTATATAAATGTGAAATTCCTACATCGCTGAACTTCAGTATCCAATGTTCAAATCCTCAGACAAGCCCTCCAGCACGCTGGTCAGCATCGTGGCCGAGGCCGACAGCTCCACGCTGTCCATACATAGTAACACCACTTCTTCCAAGCTCAGCTTGTGGCAGAAGATTGTCCGGTTTGTGGAAATCGAAAGACCTGGCAACCTCTCCACCGCCCAGATGTACCTCTACAACTACGACTTGAGGCCCGTGGAAATTGCCCGTCGTACGTGGTCGTGGTACAGTTTCGTGTTCTTCTGGATTGCCGATTCGTTCAACATCAATACCTGGCAGATTGCCGCAACCGGTATCCAGGCCGGCGGTATGACGTGGTGGCAGACCTGGCTCTCCGTGTGGCTCGGGTACTTGTTGTGTGGTATCTTCGTCAGCATCGGTGCCCGTATTGGAATGGTGTACCACATTTCGTTCCCGGTGGCTGCACGGTCGTCCTTTGGTATCTATGGCGCGTTGTGGCCTGTGATCAACAGAGTGGTGATGTCGTGTGTGTGGTATGCGGTGCAGTGTTCGGTGGCTGGTCCCTGTTTCGAGGTAATGTTGAGGGCCATCTTCGGCAAGAACCTCGACAAGACCATGCCCAACCACATCCACGACCCTGACTTGACCACCTTCAAGTTCTTGTGCTTCTTCCTCTTCTGGTTGTTTTCGTTGCCCTTCATCTGGTTCCCTCCTCACAAGATCAGACATCTCTTCACTGTCAAGGCATACGTGGCTCCCATTGCCGGTTTTGGCTTCATGATCTGGGCCTTGGTCAAGGCCAAGGGTGCTGGTCCTGTGATCCACGCCAAGTCACAAGTTCACGGCAGTGAACTTGCGTGGGCCTTTGTCGAGTCGACAATGAACGCACTTGCTAATTTTGCAACTTTAATTGTCAATGCTCCGGACATTTCTCGTTTTGCCAAGACCCCCTCCTTCAGCATGAAGTACGTGATCTACACCGTGAGTATCCCCCTCTGTTTCTCCATCACCTCCTTGATTGGTATTTTGGTGACGTCGGCAGCCCAGTCCATTTACGGAGTGGCCTACTGGTCGCCATTGGATGTGTTGGGCCGTTTTTTGGACGACTACACTCCAGGAAACAGAGCCGGTGTGTTCTTCATTGGTTTGGCGTTTGCGTTGGCTCAATTGGGAACCAACATCTCCGCTAACTCTCTTTCTTTCGGAACCGATGTCACGGCGATTTTGCCCCGTTTCTTGAATATCAGAAGAGGTGGATACATTTGTGCATTCCTTGCACTTTGTATCTGTCCTTGGAAACTTACTGCGACTTCCTCCAAGTTCACCACCTACTTGTCGGCCTACTCGGTGTTCCTTTCCTCCGTCGCCGGTGTGGTTGCCTGTGACTACTTCTACGTCAGAAGGGGTTACCTCAAGTTGACCCATTTGTACTCCTTGTTTGCCCCAGAAGACCCAACCTACAAGTCTGTCTACAAGTTCAACGTCATTGGGTGCAACTGGAGAGCTTACGTTGCTTACATTTGTGGAATCTTGCCCAACATCGTCGGTTTTGTGGGTGCCACGGGCACTCACAAGGTCCCCATTGGTGCCACAGAAGTGTACAGACTCAATTTCTTCATGGGCTTCATTTCGTCATCTATGATCTATGCCATCTTGTGTCGCGTTAGTCCAATTGAAGGTGTGCCACAGGTTGGAACCTTCCAAAAGGGCTGGTTCGAAGAAGAACCCGATGTGGAAGATTTCGATGAGCAATTACAGGGCCATGTCGTCCATAGTGGAGTTGAGGTGTGCTCGGCTTCAAGCAACTCCTTCCAGAAGTACGATGAGGAAAAGGTTTAATCACAATTTCAGTTCTCGGATATATCCAGTATTTAAGATTTTAATGACATTTCAAAGTTTCATGGACGTAGTTGAGGGAAATTCAGACTCTTCATATCCGAAGTCTGGGGAAAAGGAAAAACACGAGATTAATTTTTCAAATGCAAATTACTTGTTTAATACTACGTAGCTTTTATTATTAATTAATAATCTCTATTTGGCTTCTACATATACGGCATTAAGACACATATATGTGGGAATTGCTAGCTAATTGAATGTATTCAGACAGTAAGCATTACGTGTGGTTTGCCCACAACACTTGTATCCCCACTTACCGTCAATGTAGTAACTTCCCCATATCGAAGTATGATTCATATCGTATTGATCCTCTGGGTAACTCGATCTCTTTAGTCCATTCTTGTCAACAGTGTTGCTTGCTTCTGGATCTGTTCGTATTTCGTGTGATTTGGGGATAACGGAAGCATCTTGTGACCCATACCGATCTTCAAGTACTTTCTTTCTCTGAAGGGATTTTTGAGAAAGCTCCTCGTTGTGCTTCTTGGCCTTTAACATCATCAAGGTGGGACTGGCCTCCAAGCTGAAGTCTAGATTAGTCTCTGGAATCTCAGCACCTGTGCCTATTTCTCTCCTTTCTAGTTCCTTGTGGTGTGACCTATCCTTTTCCCAAGCAAATTGCTGTAATTCTTTTAACTGGGCACCTTGGCCCGAGGACTTTTTCACGAACTCATTGGCATCGTTGACGAATCCCTTAGCCAAATCCTTTGTAATCCTCGATTTAGGATCGTAGTCCACCCTTATCTTGTTTCCTGGGAGACTGGTAATGTTGTGGATGTATGACGGAACGTCCAGACGGTCTCTAATGGTCTTTTCCATTGGGTCTTCCTTGACACTCGTGCGTAGGTCTTTGCGGTCCAAGCCCAACTCTATCAATTCAAGCTCGTAATCTGTGTCATCGGAGTCGTAGCCTTCGGTGCTGTTTTGCTCTTCTCGCTTACGTTTCTTCATATGTATCTGCTCCCAATTGGAGAGGACTTTCTCCCATTCTTCGTTTCCGTAGCCGTACCAACGGTCTCGCTTGGAAGCGTAGTCTTCATTGCGCTTGATCTTGATGCCTCCCTTTTCATCAAACTCGTCCTTGATGCCTTCTCCAGGTTTGGACTCACTGTAGTCTACGACCACATCTGCGTGCTTTCTCTGGTGTGCAAGGTAGCTTTTCTCACCAGTTGAACTGTCTGCTAAGTAGAAGGGGACCGAGGTGATGTATTTCGGTATGTATGGGTTTGCTGTTCCGTCTTTGTCAGTAGAAGAATTGGACGCCATGGTCCATAGTGTGGTGATGAATAGTTGAAGCGCTTACATAATCGATGGGATGGAGTAGTGGAAGTAATTGCAAAAGAACCAAATGGGAAGTGCAACAAGAAAGGAGGAAAACGAGATGGAGAGATAAATTGCACAATATTTGTGGATGAGAAGTTAGTACGAAGTAATGGGACACTTGGAAATCGGTATTGAGATTTCCGCCAGAAGTTTTAATGGTTACAGTTCTCCTGATGACCAATCGAGTCTGGAGAATAAATTCCGAACAGTTCAATCCAACAAGCGTACAGACTGAAGTGCAACGTATGAGTAAAAACACGCATTAGATTACTCCCTTTCATCATATCAGGCATCCTTTCTGAGTCGTGGCCCGTTATTGTGTCCAACGATCTCCAGGGTCTCAATTGTCTCGAGATCCATCTATTCTACAATACAGTTAAAGTTAACTCTATTGAAACAACTCCGTCAATTCATACCGTCAATTCATACCGACAATAGATACCGACAATAGATACCGATTATTCATACCAATGCATTGGACTTATTGCCGTTCTTCAAGCGGTCTGGCCACAAAGTCCTGTCACCTCTTTTCTCTTGCAGCTCGCGCCTCCTATCTCCGACCAGACACCGAAATTGTCTGATGTCTCCTACCCAACAGATCTTGATGGACGACAAGGCCCCATGTGTCGTAATGTCGTCAAGTAGATGCTACTCTTGACAATAGCATCTTCACTAGATCACTAGATATTTGGGGCTAAGGGTAATGGCCATATGCCAGTGTGGCATGTGGGGAGCCACCGGTGTCATGCATGGGGATGCATGTACTCCATTTGGTCCGATTGACAGAACGGCGACTACTTTGGACCATCTGGAATAGTCGCCCGATGCCCCTAACCCAGCTAACGCCCAGGCTTAAGCAGACACCGACGCCCAGATTCTGTACCCACGTCATAACCCAACATCCTGGGCCTGTTGGACGAAGTCTACCTCAGCTCATCCTTTAGCCTGACGCTGCAGGCTTCCACGTATTGCCCTATAGGGCAATTTTGGAACCCTTTTTTTTTGGCCAATTTCCTAAACCGGCCGAACAAACTGCACCCTGTGCATGGCATGCAGAACAACCCGTATCCCGAAGCCTGCTAATGCACCTGACTCCCCGAGCCTGCAGTGCCTGGCTGTACGTATGCCGATAGGCGGAGCAGTGCTTAGGAGGGGACTGTTGGAACTTGCCTCATCGAGCCATTCCAGTATAAAGTGAAGCCCTTCTGCCCTGGTCCGCCATTTTTGCCCTGTGATGCTTTCTGCGGTCTCTCTATACCTCGCCTTCTTTCTCTCGTTGGCAGCCGCCAAGTCCCCCACTGGCGGCTATGCACCCGGGCCTGTTCAGTGTCCCCTGACCGATGTGAACTTTCTTCGTAAAGCAGACTCGCTTTCTGAACAGGAAACACAATGGATAGCCCAAAGACAAAAGAAAACCAACGCAGCATTGAAGTCCTTCCTTGCACAATCGAACTTGTCCAGCTTTGACGCCGACAAGTTTGTCACCGACGACTCGAATATTTCTGTTGCCTTGGCCTTTTCTGGTGGTGGCTACAGAGCGATGTTCTCTGGTGCCGGCCAATTGGCCGGCCTTGACGACCGTACCGACTTTGGCTCCAACGGCAAGGGTCTTGGAGGTCTCTTGCAAAGTGCCAACTACATCAGCGCCCTTTCTGGAGGCGCCTGGATGTTGGGATCTCTCGCTTTCAACAACTTCTCCAGTGTTCAAGATATCGTCCTTAAAGACGAACAGGACTTGTGGAACTTGACCGCCACCCGCCAGTTGGTCAACACCACCGGCACCTGGAGCTTGTATCTCGATGTGGCCCTTGGCAACATCAAGGGCGCCTTGAGCCACTTGAACTGGTGGGACACCTCCAGTACCTCCATTGGCTATGACATCGACCTGAAGGCCTCTGCCGGCTACGCCGAGACCTTGACTGACTACTGGGGCAGAGGCTTGTCATACCAGTTGTTTCCTGCCGAAAACGGCCACGGGGCTGGAACCACCTGGTCCGACTTGAGAGACGAGCCTGTGTTTGCTCTGCACGACATGCCGTTCCCTCTTTTGGTCGCTGTGGGAAGAAGGCCCGGCACCTTGACCTACGGCATCAACTCCACAGTGGTCGAGTTCAGCCCCTACGAAATGGGCTCGTTCGACCGCTCGTTGAACTCCTTCACCGACTTGAAATATGTCGGAACCAACGTCACTAACGGTAAGCCCACCGGCAACTGTACTGCCGGTTACGACAACGCTGGCTTCGTCGTGGGCACCTCCAGTTCGTTGTTCAACGAATTCTTGAACACCTTGGTCTGTGACGACTGCACCTCGCTCAACTGGATCCTCAAGCCCATTCTCAAGAGCTTCTTGAACAAGTTGAGCAACCAGAACGAGGACGTGGCCAACTACACCCCCAACCCTTTCTACAAGTCCCAGTATGCCAGCTCGACCAACATCACCGAATCTGACACCCTTTACCTCATGGACGGTGGTTTCGGAGGAGAGACTATTCCCTTGTCATCTGTCCTGAACACCATCAGACCCGTGGACATTGTCTTTGCCTTTGACAATGGCAACGAGAGAGACAACGGATTCCCTGATGGGGGATCTATTTTGTCCACTTACGAAAGACAATTCATGGACCAAGGCAAAACCACTATCTTCCCCCACATTCCAAGCAGAGAGGTGTTCCTTGCCCAGAACTTGACGGCCAAGCCCGTTTTCTTCGGATGTGATGCCAAGAACATGTCTGATCTTGAGAAGGACGGCAAGACTCCTCCCATTGTGGTCTACATGGCCAACAGACCATTCGAATACTACTCCAACACCTCCACCTACCAGCTTTCTTACAGCGATGCCGACAAGAAGGCCATGATCCAGAACGGTCTCGACTTGAGCACTCAAATGAACGGCACTATCGACGCCCAATGGAGAAGCTGTGTTGCATGCGCTGTTATTAGAAGAGAGGAGGAGAGACGTGACATCCAACAATCTGACCAGTGCAAGCAATGTTTCAAAAACTACTGTTGGGATGGATCTGCAGCTGGTGCTTATGCAAACGTGAACCAAGGTCCAGTGAACTTTACCAACACTGGTTTGACCAATGCCCCAATGAGTCTTAAGCCTAACCCAATAGATGAGGATGCCAAGGTGTTATCCATCAAAAAGAGAGAGGAGAGTGGAGCTGGAAGATTGGCTTCCATCAGCCACCCCATCCTCATGCTCGCCCTTGTTGGAGTGCTTGCATCTGTTTAAATACCTTTAAAATACCTTCACGAAATTATAATGTGACTTGTTCGTGAGTCCAATGACGATTGCCTTTATGATAATTCCACACTCGAAGCATACTTCAATAAAAGTCCAACTTTGATAAAAGAATGTAAACTCAAATCTTTCGCAGCCAAAAAAAGATTTGCGCCTGGATTAGCATGAAATATTGTAGTACCTGCTTATATGAAATGTAGAATGCAGCAATACGGAATGTGGAAATTTTTACCTTCTCCTTGGAGGTGCTTGTTCCTAGATGTTTTTCAAGCTCCTTAACTGAAGCTTTCAAACATACATCAATGATATAATTGGGCCATGATTTTCTGCATATTAGTCCTGAAAATTGCATACTCCATTAATATCAGCAACCATCGAGTACTACACTTTAATTATCGCATTCAAGTTATCAACGAAGTCTCCCCTAATATATCTATATGCCTTTTCTGCTAATGGTCTTGGACATATCTATCCCCACAACCTGTACATTAGTCCTTTCTCTCATCCAATAGCAACTAACTAAAAGTCAGCATTGCACGACTGCATCTAATCCCAGATAGCTCGGTTCCGATCCCCGAAGTCCTTAGTAAGCAGTCACTATTCTTTATAGTTTCACGTTCTTCAAGTTGACCTTCATTCTCAAACTACCATGTTTTCCAAGGTATCCATGATGTCTCACATCTCACGTAGACTCTTATCCTTCAAGACGTTACCTACACCTAACCCCAATGCCCTCAAGTTCATTTCTGCCGAATGCCAGATCTCCCCTCTTGCAAATAAGACCTTCGAGTTCACCTCATCTTTACAGGCCATCCACTCGCCTTTGGCGTTAAAGTTGTTCAAAATCCCTGGTGTGAGATCCGTGATGTTGGGCCACGACTTCTTGACTGTCAACAAACAAGATCACATCAACTGGGCCAACTTGAGACCCGAAGTGGTGGAGTTGATGGACGAGTTTTTGACTGCCAAGACGGAACCCGTCATTACCCGTGAGTTGATCGAGGAGAGCCAAAAAGAGTCTCAATCAGACGAGATAGACACCGAGATCGTCTCCATGATCAAAGAATTGATCGAAACCAGAATTAGACCAGCCATTCAGGACGACGGAGGAGATATCGATTTCAAGGGTTTTGACGAAGAGACCGGTACTGTCTTTTTGAAGTTACAAGGTGCATGCAAATCTTGCTCGGCAAGTGAGGACACCCTTAAGAATGGTATCGAGTCCATGTTGAAGCATTACATAGAAGAGGTGCAAGAGGTGCAACAAATTTTAGACCCAGAAGAGGAAATCGCCTTGAAGGAGTTCGAGAAGTTGGAACAACTGTTGAAGTCCAAGAAAGAAGCCCAGCCTCAATCTCCCCCATCACTCTAGGTGCTAAGGATACATCCTTCACCTCCACTTGCATCTACCTATTTAATCCGTGTATATTACCTTATACCTTACAATTATTTATTCCTTGTAGAATCTCCTTCTTCACCTCGTTCAATGCAACCTCTTCGCCGGTACGCACAGTGATCTCCTTCAATAAGCCATTTTCAATGCAATCTTTGCCAATACATAATCTGACCTGCTCGAACAACTGCTCACACCACTTGGATGTTACTTCGGCCCATGACTTTGACACATGGTTGAAACCTACTACCCATCCCAACAAACCCAAGGCAATCGCTGCATTGGAGGAGAAATCGAAATATTGATATGACAAGAATGAAATGACAGATATTGGCAATTGATATGCCGTAAATGCAAACCCCAAAATCTTATATACATGTGGTTGAATTTCATTTGGAATCTTTTCATTGATCACTTCGTATTTCAATTGTAAAATGGGATTGGTTTCCACTTGCTCCTCCTTGTAGGGTGCAAACTTTTCGTGTTGCAACTCGGTGACAACTTGGCCACGCAAATAACTGTGCTTCTCGATGGTTTTGTTCATAAAGGACTTGTTGAAAAAGTCCTTGAGATGATACTCCACATTGTCATTTTTGTAGTATAGTTTCCACCATCTAAGATTTTTCTTGAAGAAACTATTCGTTTCCGGGATCAAGTGTTCCTGAAGCTCGGTGTGTGCAAGAACACTGAATTTTGAAACGTCGTCGTCAATCTTTTGGGAGACTTCGCCCATTTGTGCAGAATCAAAAACAGAATTCAGAATTCTTGTTTGGATTCCTGTTAATAACCATTGCATCAATATGTCGGACTTCAGGTACCATGTAATTCCCTTGAGAAACTCTAAAATATTACTATGCTGGATAGAGTTGACGTACTCGGTTGTTGCTTTCGTGTCAAGCTCCAAGAACAGTTTAATTCCATCGTACACAAGATTGGAGTTTATCTTGATGGTGTGAGAACGAACATTGCAGCTATCAAATGTAACTGGAGTACTTTCCGATGAAATTGGCGAGAACTCAATGTTGTCGACAACATTGAATAACACCTTCCCCTGTACTTCCTTGGGGTAAACCTTCGATAGTATGGTTTCGACATCGGTGGAAACGCTTATGAAGTAGAGAAATTCCTCTGATTTCAATTGGTTGAAATCTGATGTTTCGTACAACTCAATCTCCACGTCTTTGGTGGCTTTTTCTTGATTAAATGAGTTCGCAAATGATGGTCTAATTTCAGAACTGAGTATAGGTGATGCAACATGGTAGATATGTCCCGAATCGCTTTTAAAATCAGCAGAGTTTTGGGAGAATTTAAATTGATTCACTGTCTCTCTGGATCTGGACTGTACAGGACCGAACCACTTCTCGTTGTTTTGAGACAATGGATCTGCCAAAATGCTTTCTATCAATTTTGAGCTTTCGCGGGCTTTAGCATCGGCATATACCACTGCAACTTTAATGGTAGGTTTAGGGTCTCTGACGAGATTCTTGTACTGAAGAATTTGGGAGTTGTTGTAATTGTCTTTGGGAAACCATTTGGTGTATTTTTCTAAGTAGGAGTACAAGGCTTCAGGGTTTGGCACCAGAGACACAAGTGGTTTAGTAGAAGCACCAACATTGTCAATTTGTTCGTTTTTGACAGGCGGCCTTACGTCTATGGTAAGTGGTCTTTTGTGAAGCCGTACACTGTTTCGGAGAGCGGTCGTCCCTACCCTGGGTAGTTGGCTTCCGAGTCGTTTAGATAACATGCCACAATGATGAACATATGATTTGCTCAATATCAGAACAGTGCTTTGTGGACGTGTGCCAACCAATATAACTATTCCCAACGTACTTGATGCTAAGGAATGAAGGCCGAGATAGGCTTCAAGGATTAAAACAGCCTCCTCGAGGCATCCTGCTTGGTCTGCGTCCTTGTATCTTATAACATGTATTAATTGTCCATTTATAAAGTGTATTTAGAATTGATGGAGCACCCTAGTATGTTGCATCAAGGCAAAAAAATCGAAGAATCGATATGTAATTAAACCCTCTAAATATCTCCTATCCAGAGTATTTCTATCTACATGCTAGTCTCCTGATCGGATCCATCGCCTTTACTTCCCTATGACCTTTGCTAGCAGGACATAATGTGCCAGAACAACTAAGTGCAGGACCCTGGCCCGTCACGTGAAATCCATTATAGCTCCACAATTGGCTCTGCTGCCTAAACGGATTCGAGTTGGAATTATCGGTTCAAGATAAAATCACTCAACACCCACGAGTGCTTCGTTCTATACCAACTATTTTTAGTTCTAGGTGACTAGAGCAAACTCCCCCTAAAATCCGTTGATACCGACCCTACTCAATACTTTCTGTCATGATATCAACCATTACCAGACATCCTTATGTACTGGCAGCCTCCAAGGTGTTAAGGAAATATGCCGCGTTCATCGGCCCAGGTTTGGTGGTAAGTGTCAGTTACATGGACCCTGGAAACTACCTGACGTCTGTCTCCTCTGGTGCCCAATACGAATACAAGTTATGTTTCGTTATCTTCATGTCCAATATCTTTGCGGTTATTCTACAAGCGTTATGTGTCAAACTCGGCACCATCACGGGTCTCGACTTGGCTGAAATGTGCCGGTTGCATTTGCCTTACCAGTTGAACTTGACTCTCTACATCTGTGCCGAAGTGGCTATCATTGCTACCGACTTGGCCGAGGTGGTGGGAACCGCAATTTCATTGGAGATTTTATTTGGAATTCCATTAATTTACGGTGTTTTGATAACAGTTCTCGATGTTTTGATTATTTTGTTGGCGTATCACAAGGATGGAAGCTTGAAACAGACCAAGATATTCGAAGTCTTGGTGTCGGTGTTGGTATTCTGCACCTGTGTATGTTTCGTGCTCGAGTTGTTTAAGTGTGAATTTCCTCCAGGCTCATTAAAGAACATTATTGAAGGCTTCTTGCCAATAAATAGAAGCATCTTCCGCGAGCAAAATGCCTTATTCTTGTCCTGTGGAATCGTTGGAAGCACGGTCATGCCCCACTCTTTGTTCTTGGGCTCTGCTTTAGTGCAGCCCAGATTGAAGGACTACGACATTAGAATCGGAAATATTTCTGAATCTGATGACCAAGACGACGAGAATAGCGATTCTAACATGGTTGCAACCCTCCACAAGTTCCAAAGCATCTCCGACGGATCTAGTTTGAGGCACAAGTACAGACCTTCGTTTCAGGCTATCAAATATTGTCTCAACTATTCTTACGTTGAGTTAATCTTGTCACTTTTCCTCGTGGCAGTCTTTGTCAACTCTGCAATTTTGATAGTTGCAGGATCTACATTATTTGGCAAGCCAGATGCCGCCGATGCGGATTTATTGTCAATTTACCAAATGTTATCTTACTATATCTCGCCAGCTGCTGGTTTGGTCTTTGCATTATCTATGTTATTTTCTGGCCAAAGTGCTGGAATAGTCTGCACAATGGCTGGACAAATTATCAGTGAGGGATTCATTAACTGGACTATTCAGCCTTGGATTCGTCGGGTCATTACGAGAACTATTGCTATTATCCCTGTGGTTATTGTTATCAGTGTCTTGGGAAGAGAAGGTGTGTCGAAAATCATGAATTCGTCTCAAGTGGTTTTGAGTTTTATCTTACCTATTGTCAGTGCCCCCTTAATTTGGTTTACCAGTAGAAAGGAGTACATGACGGTTTATGATACTACAACTACAACAAGCGAAGAGACCAGTCTCTTGACCCAGACAGAACAATCCGATGACAGCACCAGAGAAGTCAGGGTAAGAAAGTTCACTTTTGAAAACGGAACTTTCTTGAGAACTGCAAGTATCACAACATGGATATTGATTACCTTTTTGAATATCTACTTGATTTACGCATTTGCAAATGGAGCTGATATTTAGTTTTTAGATTAAAATACATAATAGAGTACATTAGAGAGTTTGAATGATTTAGAAGCGGTTCTTCTTTTTGTAGGGACCTCTGATACTTGGCAATCTTCTATTAACATTGGAAGCGATCATTGGTTGGAGCTTGCTCTGTGCAATACCAGGCAACACACCAGAAAACTCAGTGGTCAAAACAGGCAAATTCTTTGAAAATTGGAATGGGAATGCGCTTGGTTGAATGTTGTATACTTTAATGGCAAGTGTTATCAATTTCTGAAGCTTGTGGTAGACTGTTCTTTCTTGACTCGATGGTGTTGACATACTCTTTCCATCGGCATCAAGGAATCTGCTTTGACGTAACTTATTCAACTTGAGCAAGTTTGTCGAAATCAATCTTTGCAATTCAACGGGAGACTTGGTGATGGCAGACTTTTCTTCCTTCAAGAAATTCAACACCTCCTCCTGTTCTGGATCCCATTCAACCAAATTATTGATATTGATCTCATCGGTTTCTGTGCCTTGTGATTTAAATTCCTTTGCCTCTGCTTTCTTAGCTTCATCATTTTTCGATTCCTCTTCCACTTTAACCTCCTCCTCTTCAGTAGCAACAGAAACTACTTTTTCTTGGAAATTCTTTTTCAATTTTTCAATTTCAGCATATCCCAAGTGTTGAAGCCAGACTTTTCCCTTGAAAGCCTCAGTAACGATGGCATCCTTCAGGTCAACAAAAGGAGCAAAAGATCTGTAGCCATCTCCTGGGCCTCTCACCAAAGTGGCTACAGTAGTAGAAGGCTCCGAACCGCTTCCTCTTTGTTGCAATACTGCCAACTTTGGTACGACTGTAGTGCCCTTCTCGTTACTTGTAGACACAGGTGTTGGAGCAGCCAAGACTGATTGAATTGGCAAGGCGGTTGGGGGCTTGATGAAATCAGCCTTATAGTTCAACCAAGTTGGGACTGGGATTGTGTACCATAATGGATGGAAGAAATCGTGTAAGATTTCGGTGTGGCCGTTGTCAGGAGCGGCTGTGAATTTGGGGATAGCTGGAGACAAAGTCTCGAAAGTCTGATGTCCTCTCGCCAGAGAAATAGAATTAGGGATAACTTTGGAAACAGTGTAAGGATCGGCCACCAAGGTTGGTTTCATATCCACATCGGATTTTCCGACCAAGGAAGAAAAGAGAGGCACACTGTTCTGTTTGGGTGGTTGAAGATGAGCAGGGTTGGTGTAGATGTTTGCATTTGGGGAAACTTGGGGTTCTGGTTCTTCGGTTCTGGAAATGTAAGTTACAATCTCGCCGTTAGCCAATGTGTAGCTTGAGGAAATCTTGGTGAAATCTATCTTTAACTGGTTTTCCAACTCGGTAGGTTCCTCGTTGTGTGTCAAAACTGTCAACTGGAGTCTACTGACTTCTCTCAAGAGAAGTTCGGAGCTGAACTTGTAGAAGAAGTCGATATTGGTGTATTCGGCGGATCCCTGTGCATGGTTTTCTATCGAAACTGCCGACGAAACCTTGATGTCATGGAAAAGCTTGTAAGGTGAGTTGGAATATGAGCCTTGCTTGTATCTTTCGCTAATGCTGGTCAACTTTCCTGGTTTATTGAGATGTACGAAAGATTGGTACGATTCTAAGATGTTTGTGTGATCCTTCTCAAAGAACTCAACGGGCAAAGTCTCCGATGACAACACCTTGGATTCTTTGTCAGTGTGTTCAAAGACAGTAAACAAGTCGGGAAGGGTGGATTCAAACCGGTCTGTTGTTAGTGCCTTATTGGTGACATTTGTGTGTGACTGTCTAGATCTGTTGTTATGTCTGAACTTACTTTCGACTGTCATGCTGATGTATTGAAATGGATACTCGCGACTAGTGCAGAAGTTACGCGCAAAACAATCTTCAAGGGTGTTGATACTCTTTTTTCACTGGACTGGTCATGTGACACAAGAGCACTACAAGGATACAGTATTTCGATTCTAAATTCTGTTGGGTTAAGTGTAAACATTGAAGTAACATATAGGAATGAACACAGGGTTTGAATAGATGGGGAGTTCATATCATTTTAAGTGGTTGAAAAGAAAATATAATTAAATTGCTTAGAAACATGCAACTTTTGCGAGCAGTTGCAAAATTATACTGAAAACTTTGAGATCTTGTACATGATATAGAACCAACTGAAGTCATGAAATAGAAATAATAACTCTGCTGAAACTTAAGATTTATATGGTTACATGTATGAAGTATGTGGTTACATGTTCGTAGGATAATTTATTCAGGGGATAAATTTAGTTTCGAGTGAGTGGAATATGTCACAGATAATTTTTCGATTTTTTGGGATTTTTTAGATTTTTAGATGTTGAGAACGTTTGTTTGACACATTTGTTGTGCTGCTTTGCTTTCATGCTTTTCTACAAGCAAACCGAGTATCGAGTTGTAAAGCTAACACCCGAGTACATAGTTCCCTAGGTAAATAATTCCCTACACTATGTTTCACCCTATTCCAATTGCTATCCCTGTCACAATGCAAAATTTGGAACTTTCGGCATTTGGGTAACTAAATAATTTAGCACTTTGTGACACTCTCCCCACTATATGGAACACTTTCACAGGAAAAGGATGTGGATCCCCACGTACCGATTTTCTCCAAAGGAGGGGACATACGTGGACACAGGAAAGGGACAGGAATCTATTACTGTGAGCTTTCTTTTCAAAATATGATCTCAGCTCGGTCGATTATCCATATCCTCAAGTTATGGCCCACGTTGGTGTTCACAGTATTGAAGTACTTTTTGTTCGGAGGTGCTAGTCGAAAGTACAGCAACTCCTTGATAAGCACTCTCAAATTTACTGTGTATCAATGGGTTATGGGATTCCAACCCCCAGATGCCTGGGTGGTGTCTTTTATCAACAAGGAAACATTGCTCAACCGGGTGGTTAAGAGGAGACTCCCCAGTCTTACTAGCAGCTTGAACAACTACGGCCAACGTTTTGACAGCCATTCCATCTGGATCCACGAGTGTCCTGACAGAAAGAGCACCGATCCTGTTTTGATTTATCTTCATGGTGGAGGCTACTTCATTGCAGCCTCTCCCCCACAGGTGGAGTCGCTCTTGGCCATTCGCCAATTGGTGAAGCATCAGAAACGGAAGCGTCTTTCCATCTTGATGTTGGACTACAGTTTGGCCTCGTACGGCCGCAAGTTCCCCACGCAATTGGACGAAATGGAGTACGTTTACCGCCACCTCTCGCAATCGTGTTCCAATATCTTGCTCATGGGTGATTCTGCCGGAGGCAATTTGGCCATCACCTACTGTCTCAGATTGAAGGCCCTGAAGCAGCTCAAGAATCCGAGGGACGAGAATGTGCCATTCCCCTCCAAGTTGATTCTCATCAGTCCTTGGGTCAAGATCCACCCTGACGACTATCAATTTGCACCTGGTGCCTCGTTTTACGACAACAACCAGCACGACTACCTCAAGTTCGAACCGCTTGTCCACATGCCTGAAGATATCTTCAATGTGCCTCTCAATGACATCAATGTGTCTCCTGGAAATGTGCCTTACAAGGCCTCCGATTGGGAAGGAATTCCTTCGTTGAAGGACCCCGGATATGATGTGCTTGTTATTGCTGGAGAAGACGAAGTCTTCAGAGACGACATTTTGAATTGGTGTGAGGCTGCGTTGGATGTGCCTCTTGCGAAGAACAAGTATGGTGCCTCGAAGAACCGGTTTGATGCGGAAATACACTCGTACGTCAGAAAGGAGCCTGGACTGGCCTCGGTCGAGGTGTACGTGGAGCCATGGGGAGTCCATGACTCGACGTTCTTCTTTGAGAATTCCTTGATCTTCCCAGCCATCCAACACAATTGGACTGTTGAGAACGTAGATCCAGATCAGTACTTCTGTATCTATAGAATAGCGCGGCACTTGAACGAGACCCTTTAGGGCAGCTGGCTTTCAAATTATTATGTGCGTGTCATGATGGACTAGAAGTATGTCTATGTAGTGTACATTGAAGTATCAAGAGTCTTAATAAGTTTGTAGAAGAGATCTATCCTGGACCATCGTACTTTATGTCTAGTAATATCCTGATATAACTACATGTTTAATGTCTGTTGTATCCTACCTTTATTACTATATGTTCAATCTCTGTTGTATCCTATATTACTACATGTTCAATGTCTGTTGTATCCTATATTTCTACATGTCCAATCTCTGTTGTATCCTACCTTTATTACAACATGTACCAATGTTTACCCCAGCACTATTCACTATTACTACATATATCATTATGTGTTTAGAAGCATCTGAATAGTATCTATCACTACTATTAGATGTATCCTATGTTCCTAGAGTTCCTACCTTTATTACTACCAATGTCTATTGTGTCCTACCTTTATTACTACATGTACCAAAGTCTATTGTACCCTATCTCTATTACTTCATGTAGCTATCTCATGACGACCACTACCCTCTCTATCTGTTCCCTTATTAGCTAGCCGCCACAACCCATCAAATTAAACCTAATGAGCAATTGTATGACCCTGTTTCCAAGGTGTAATTTACCGTGGAGGTTGTGCTGGGTTGCAGGGTGAAATCGCCAACCCCCAACCCAGTTTCGAATTTTGGGCCCCAACGCCCTACGGCATATGGACAAGACCATACAGGAGTCCAAGACAATACCCAACGCCGGCATTTTACGCGGACCGGCGTCATCTACCCCATCTTTGGCCCCAACTCGTAAATGCACCAATTGACACCTGCCTGCACCCCAGAGTACCCCATGTTTCGGAATTCGCAGTGGTGCCAAAACCACTGCCACTGGGTTGCTCCAGGGGCCGCCCTGTGGCGACTCCAGACATCAAATTGGGAATAGAAACAGGGCGGAATCGGGCGCCAACGGGAACAGACAATTGTCTTATCTCGGGTGCCTTGCAGTGGAGGACGGTTAGATGCCCATCGGGACCCCAGTATCACCCGCTTTCGGACATAGCGGAAGTCTCAATTACAGCAAAGCTGGGGCTGGCATTGCGAAGACGATGCCGCCCAACAAGCAGAACGGGATCATGGCCAATCTGCCGTGCCGTTGCAGCGGGTAGTCCGTATAAATAGAACGAGGCAGGGACCATGTTCGCTATCATGGCGCAGACTCGAATCAGATTGATGTCCTTGGCCCTGGATGCGAATCCGGGGTTGATGCGGCAGCCTGCGTATCCAGTGCCACCAGCACCACCAGCACCAGTAATTGCCACATCCCCTACTCATAGCACCGAGTCCTACCTCAATCTCTGCCGCAATTTCAATCCCCGGTTCTACCAACGTCAGACCTTCCGCTTGGACGAGATAGTCGTCAAGTTCGGGCCCTGGGTACAACACCTCAACGAACGCTCCAACGGCTTGTACGTGCACAATCCGTTCTGTTTTGTCTTGACTCTTCTCGACGCCGCAGACGAAGACTACGACTATGCCCGCAATCCCAGCTTGTTGTTCGGCACCACCTCGTACCAGGACTTCTACCCGTCAGGCGAAATCGTGATAGAATGCCTCCGGTACCGGCTTCGCGGGTACCATACGGTAACGATCGAGTTTCTCTTTGCCCTTCCCTTCAGCATAGCCGGCTCTATGGAGGAATTTCTCATCAGGAACCTCGACACTACCAAGTTCGACTGTTTGAACTACACCACTTGTTCCCCCGTGATTCTCGACTTCCGGCGAGTCTTTAAAGTCAAAACCGAGTCCTATGAAATGTATCGCACTATCTTCGAATTGTTCTTTCACGAAGGAACTGGTTCTAAGAATACTCTTTATTCCCTGATATCCCACCTTCTACCCCCACGATTGAAGTCTAGCACTATGGAGCTTCTCACATACTTCCAGGAGGAGTTCTTCTTGCATTACGTCGACGAAACCACCGTACGTCTCAACTTACCTCCTCCCAGCTACAGCTGCTCGCACTATCTCAATTTCGCAACCAAATCCCCACTAGAAAAGACCATATACTCGACACTCTCCAAACCAGGCATTTCCTACAGTTTCACAAGCTCTAAGACCGAAGGTAAGATCCACGATCTCACCGTCAAGTCATTTCTGTTCCGAAAGCTCTCAGTGACCTCCCGCAGTTGGTCGGAGATTTCAGATCAGTTATCCAACAAGCTCTTTTTGCATCCATTCTACATATCAGGTGGATCGGTGTATTCCCTTTCGGAGGACATTCTCAACGAATTGATCAAACTAGACAAGGATAAATTTGACAGCAATGAGAAAATGGGTTTATTTGACGCCAAAGTGAGATGTCTCCTCGACCTATTTACCACCGAGGACTATTACGCATCTTAGCTGGCCAAGATGCGACACTCCTAGAATGATTTATGATAATGATTAGATTTTAATTCGCTACTTAATTACTTTAGATTATATTTGAATTAACGATTCATTGTATTATGAAGAACTGAAAGTATGTAGGACTATCCCTTTATTTCTACTACGCCAACCACAGATTCCATTTGTTGGATCTGTTTGGAAAGCAGGACGGTTAAATGGTCGATTTGCTGTTGTCTATCATGTATAGTGGTATAGAGTTTCGAACCCCTTGCATACCAGTAGATGACACAATATGCTCCAAATACGCAAATAACCACACTCACGTAGTTCATGTTTCCTGCTGTTACCGGCATGACAGGAGGAAGACTGTAAAATACCAAGCTGAACAAGGTCCATGCCAAAGTGACAATATTTGAAAACAATCCAATTTTTCCCATCCAAAAAGGACCGTGCTTAATGTTATCTCTTCCTTTTATTAATAAGAAGATGACGGGAACACTGTAAGAAAGCAATAAGAATATGATGCAGCCAATAACCATGGCATTGTACGCAGTGGTGGAGCCCATGTATATGCATCCAATGACTCCACACCAGAAACAAGACATGAGATGGGCATTTACGGGCTGTCCAGTTCTTGGGTTGATCTGCGACCAGTATCTCGATCCAGGCAATCCGTTATCTCTGGCAAATGACCAGCATAGCCTTGCTTGCCAAGTATGGGAGGCGATGTTGCAGAAAATTGCAGTCACAAATACCATACTTTGAAGTACGATAGCACCAGCTCTCGAGCCCAAAACCTGGTAAAAGATGTCCATGATTGGGACACCTGTGGTGGAAGCCAAAACCTCCTCCAAATTCCGAATAGAGAAGAAAATGGCAATGGAGAAGACAAACGAAGTGATGAAGCCGATAATCACGGTTCCAATGATTGCAATAGGTATTTGTCTTCTGGGCTCAAGCAATTCTTCACTGAGGTGAGTTGCAGCATCGAGACAACTGAAGGACCAATTGGGGTTGATTAAGCCCACAATGAAGGCAATGCCCGAGGAGGACCATCCGGTGTTGTTGTTGAACTGAACAAAAACGAATTCTGCACTTTGATAGTGGCCTCTTGCCTTGATGAGAACGGTGAGAGTGATAACCACAAAAGACACCAACGAGACGTACAAGGCCGATTTCGACAAAGCAGGCAAGGGCTTCTCGTATATGTTGAACACGAGCAAGAAGATATTGGCAAGCTCGTATGTGAGGAAGACTTGCCATCTCTGGATCTCAAACCCAGGATGGGCCAAAGCGTACATGCCCACTGCACCTGTGGCCACAGAAATGGTCACAGAAGCACTGGTGAAGACAGACCCGGCCCAGGCAAAGGCTCCACACATGTAGGAAGCAAATGGGGCGTATTTTCTCGGTGCTAGCCTCATGGTCCAGTAGTATTGGCCTCCAGCATGAGGCATGGAACTGACCAACTCACTGAGAGTAATAGCGATGCACATCGCAATGGCTGCAACTATAATAATGCCATACACAATCATCATGGCGCCGCCACTACTGATTCCAGTAGTTAAGGAGGCGGCGATTCCGAACCATGAGTTGGTCAAGCCGAACCCTACCCCCAAGAGTGAAAGAACGCTGAAATTTCGACGCAATTCCGGCTTGTGTCCTATTTCAGCAGCGAGCTCCAAATCGAGCTGGGCCTCGTCCAAGTCTTTCTGGCTCATGGCACCGGGCCGGTGGCCAGCATCCGAAGTCAGTGAGAAGGACCGTCCTGATCCACGATCCTCGAAACTCAAGCTGTCCACCGCATGTACATCGTACCTGGCCTTATCTTTGGAAAACTTAGTCATAGCAGTAATTCAAGGCTCAGTGCCACTTGTAGAAGATTCAGATTCAGTGGAATATATACAAACTCCAGTGTCACTTATAAAAATTCAGTCCCACTTATATATTGTCAGCCATCTCTACAGATAGAGGGATTTTCAGTTTCAGCACAAGCCTTAACTACTTCGAGATATCCAATGCGTGCCCATGAATTACAAGATAGTGCTAGATACGTCGTGAGATAAGATTCCGCTTTGTGCAACACCCAGTTGAGTATGGGGAAAAAGATGCGAAATTCGGGACTTTTGCACCAGATGAAGCAATAGTGCGGTATTTCCATTATTGGGTGAACTGGACAATCGCAATAGCGGTATTTTGGTATTTTGGTATTTTAAAGCGATTCCTCGTCGTCCAGTATCTCGTTTCGGAGTCCGGCCTTCATCATGATGCTGTCCCAGTCGCTCGATAAAATGACCACCGTCTCACTGATTCCAATAAGAATCATTCCACTGCCTACTCCGAGCCAGAGACCTACAAGCTCTAGCTTGGCCACCTTGCTCAACACCACGGCCAAGGGCAAGGCAAACGCATAGTAGGCAAGCGAGTTGATGATTCCGCCGATTTTCTGCGAGCCCTGGGCCCGCAAAATGCCGCCGGCAACCGATGCTATTCCGTCGAAGATCTGGATAATCGACACGAGCGGGTTGAAGAGTTCGACTATAATGGTGATGACGTCCTCGTCGCTGGTGAAGAGCTCGGCAATCTGCTGTCTGAAGGTGAAAAGCACCAAGCAGTTGCACGTAGCCACAATCAAGGCTCCATAGAGTCCAGTGTAGGTGGCCCGTTTCGCCGCCTCGATATTCTGGCCACCGATGAAATTGGCTATTCTGGTTGACGAGGCAATACTCACGGCAAATGGGACCATGTAGGTCAAGGAAGCAATGCTGGACACGGTGCTTTGGGCAGCGAGGGCAGTGGTGCCAAAATAGGATGCAAATAACGTCATGATCTCGTAGGCCAAGTATTCCGATTCTAACATGATTATACCGGGAACGGCCAAGTACGACAATTCTTTCCAGCCCTTGAACAAACTGGCCAAGGGATCGATTCCAAACCAGCACCTGGAGCCGTCAATGAACCGCACGTACAATATCAACAAAATGGCCATCATCCAGAAGTTGATCACCGTGGCAATGGGGGCACCGATGTAGCCCATTCCGAACTTCTCATTCCACACCAAGAACCACGAAAGGAAGATGTTGAGCGGAGCACTGAGAATCAACACCCCGGTTCCTGCCTCAAAAATACCTTGTGCCTGCAAGAATCTTTTGGCGTTTTCGAAGAAAATGTAGGCGGGGGCCCCGGGAATTAGCACCCGGAGGAAAAGAGTCGTCAAGGCCAAGACCTCCTCGCTGTCTATAATGTACTTGAGGTAGAGCGGAGCAAACCACCACAACACACCACATGGAATGAAGATCACCCACGAAAAGACCGTACATCTTTGCACGGTGGTGCTCAACAATTCGTAATTTCTGGCTCCGTAGGCCTGGGGACACAAGGTGTCCAAGGCCGTGGCTATACCTTCGAAAATGGCAAAGGTGATGGTGGAGAACATCGTGGCCAACGACACCGCAGCCAACTCGTTCTTGCCTATGTGGCCCACCACGAGAAGACACACAATGGAGAAGAAGTGCTCGAGCACAAACGTAATGACCAAGGGCACCGAGTACTTGAAGAGAATCTTGGACTCGATGACGTAGTTGGTCTTCAAATTGACAAAGTCCTCCCACTCGTTGTACGAGCTGGATAGAGAGATCGAAGTGTGCCTATCGGACGCCAAGTCTCCCACCGAAGCCGAGCCGTCACTTGGTTCCGACTCCGTCTGGTATCTTCTTTGGTGCGTTTCCAACAACCAGCTGTGGAAGGATTCCTGATCTTCGTTGGTGTGGACCGAGTCGAGGGTCGACGGCAAGGACCGTGAAGTGCTGACACTGGCCACATCACTGACATCGTCGTCTTGGTCGGTGATGACCGAGCCCGACTCGATGTTGGAGAGAAACGACCGTTGGTCATCTCCACCGCCATAGCTGAAAATGGGATGCTGTGTGGAAGGCGGAATGAACAAATGCCGTCTTCTACCTCCAGCAAGAACGGCGGGGTTGGCCAACCTGTTAATTGACTGGAACAACACCATTTCTTACGTCTTGTATAATCTAATGCAGTGGTGGAAGAAGAGGAAACAGAGGTCCGAGATAGTCGCGCGGAATTGATAGAAGTGACCCCGGAGAATTAGAGCCAATGATAAGAACGGAGTTTATGCAGTGAATCAGACTTGATTATTAGTGAATCGGATTCCATATTGCAGGCAGATTCCGAATTTCAGTGATTATAAGATCAATAGTCTCCAGTGTCTTGGACTGCTGTCACTCTACGAGGAGTCGGACTGTCTTGTGGTCAGACGGAATCGTCACGTGCCGTTATCGCAGGCTGGTTACGCTAGCTTTATATATATTGAGAAACACGACTTAGAACACCATCCAGATACTTCCTCCCAAGATGATAAGCAAGGCAATGGCAGTCAAGAAGCCTGCACCGGCCTTGTCCTTACCCTTGATGTCTATCACGTTCTGGTTGGTCTGGACTCTGGAGTTAAGACCGGCCTCGGGATCACTCTTGGACGTACCACCAGTCTTGTTGGTGAGAGGTACAATACCCGACTCGTGGGTCAACACCATGTAGGCCTGGATGGTCTCCAAAGCAGACATCTGCTCGCCCAAACCGTAGACTCCGTCCCAGCCATTCACGGCCCAGTTCAAACCACAGGTAACACCGTCGGAACCTCCCGAGCACGACTGGGCAGCAGCAGCGGCACTCTTCTCAATGGATGGCAAGATGTCATCCTTGGTCTCCGAGGCAAGAACACCGGTCAATCCGATTAACCGAGCAAACAACGAACGGAAGGTTCTCTGATCGTTGTTACAACGGTTGGCCACGGCACAGGTCATCTCCGTCATGATGGAGCCGTTGAAGAACGCCTTCATGGAGGTGTCGACGAGCGCTTGCGTTCTGTCTAACCATTTCGAGTCTCCGGTGAAGTTGTACAAGTAGGCGGCACCGGAAACGAACACACCGTAGGTGTAGGACCAGTGCTGGGGCGAGATCACGGTACAGTTTCCGTCAATTTGCGCACCATCAATGATGCCCATGGTGCCGTTGGCATCACTCATGAAGCCAACTTCGTTCATCCAGTCCCAGACACGCTCGGCAGTGTCCACGTAGGTGTGGTTTCCGGTGTATCTGGCAAGACGGGCGGCGATGTTGAACAAACAGCCGTTGGAAATGGAGTTTTTGTAGTTGTAACCCGAGTTCCAGGTGAAAATCTGCCATCTCAAACCACCGCCGCAGTTGGCAGAGTCCCATCTGGAGTACATGGTGTTGTAGATGGCTTGGGTCAATGACAACCAACTGTGGTCCTTGGGGTCGGTGAAGTTTCTCTCGACGGCTTGCATGGTGGTCAAGCCCCACACACCCTGATCGTCATTACCCTCCACCATGGACTGGTTGGAGGGAATGTAGTTGAAGTTCTCACCCGCTTGATGGTACATACCATCGTAGATGTACTGTTCCAACGTGGAGTTGGTGGGCTGGCAGAAGGTGTAGAAGTCCAACATACCGCCAAAGGCTTCACCGGCATTCCACCAATAGTAGGGAGGGGTGAACATACCCACGGTTCCTCCCTTCTTGAAGCCTTCGTAGTAGTTCCATTCACCTTGCACGATTTGGGCGGCTGCATTACACAAGGAGTCGTGGGACGTGAGGTCTAAGGTCACGGCGGTGGCTGCACCCACCATCCATAAGCCGGCAACGGCCTGTATGAGATCTGCTTTCATTTGAGCAAACTCGTTCTAAAGGATAAGGATGTAGTTGTAAGGATGTGAAATGGAACGGTTGATGCGAATACTCACGAATGACTGTGCCTCCTGTTTATGTTTGGAGTGCATAGAGCCAAGTTTAGAACTGGCTTGAGCAGGGAAGAGGGGCTATGTTGGGATCTGCGCTGTGGGAGAAGAGGAAGGAAGGAAGGAAGGAAGGAAGGAGGTCGAGAAGCAGGAATTAGGACTTTAGGTAAAGGAACTATGGACAAAGTGACTGTAGGACTAAATCGAGTAATTACTTTCTTGCTTTTAGGATAGGTGTCCTCGTCAGTGTATGCCTGACAGGTAAAAGAGAAGAGAAAAGAGGCAGAAAGAGACAGAACGTGCAGAAAAATGAGACAGATGGATGTAAGAGGATGGAACGTCAACACACATACAGTCACAGTGTCAATACTACTTCACAGCAGCACTTCACAGCATCCGATCTGCATACTACTCCTGACATGTCATCTTCTATTGCTTGTTTAGCTTCTAAAAATATGCGCGACTGTAATAGATGTCCGGGGTCATAAACATAGGAATCGTAGAACCAATGTTCATGTAGTCATCCAGTCCCAGGGTCTAGATCACAAAGATCTTATTCATTGTATTCCATACAATGGCAAGAGCTGGGCCATGGACGTCATCACCACCCGGTTGTTGGCCACCACGTACAACTCCCGCAGCTGGGCCTTGGGGGCCACGCCCATCTGGCACGACGAGTAGGCAGGCGGTGGCGGTGGGGCCCTGCGCGCAAAGAAGCCGCTGGCGCGGTTTCGGTCGAGCAAAACACCATTCCAGCCAGCGCGAATAGCCCCCACGTAGTCGTGGTCGGTGCTGTCGCCCACGTGCCACAAGTGGTCGTAGTCGGGCACTGCCAGACCCAGGCGGCTGGCAACAGCGTCGAAGAAGGCCTTGGCCGGCTTCTCTACTCCGAGGTCGTAGGAGAGATGGACGGAGGAGAAGTAATGCGCGAGCCCCAATTTCTCCAACACCGTGGACACCCTGGGGTCGGAGTTGCTCAGCACCACCATGTGCACGCGACGGCGGCGCAAGGCATCGAGCGTGGGCACCACGTCGTCGGGAACGGTGTAGGCGTCGGCACCGGCAAAGCGGTCCACCAACGCCTGGCAGAGCTCGGGGTGCTGGTTTTGCTTGATGTCCAACACGCGCACCACGAGCTCCTTCCACCAGTCGTCGGCAGAGGAGATCAGCGACGTGCGGCCGTAGTTGGGGAACTCCTGCATCAATTGGGCGTGGACGGCACCGAAGCGGCCGCCAATGGTGTCTACCGAGACCTCGACGCCATGGGCCCGAGCGATCTCGTGGTACTGTTGCGCCACTGGCGTCTTGGGAACGTACAAGGTGCCGAAGGCATCGAACGAGAGGACGTGGGGCTTGGGGAAGGTCTCGCTGGTCTCGGGAAGCTGGGAGGCGGTCAAGAAGGGGTTGGACCGGAGGGTAGTCAGAGCAGACCGGCGAAGCAGGGCCTGGAGCAAGGGCTGGCGAAGCAGAGCCGGATGAAACATGGAAGTAATTGATTTGTGGAGAACCGCCAATATCGTTATCGTCACATGATATGCTACACAATCTGCATAGTAACTACACAATCGGCATAGGAACTACACAATCCGCTAAAGAAATGCGACAAAAAGTCCAAAAAAAGACGAACAATTCCTATGCTATTAATCCTTGTCCTCCTATACTTTATCCGAGGAGAACTTCCCAGCCCCATTCTCTCATCACCAGGTGCCAGTGGAGCGGCGAGGCCAAGCCCCCGGTAATGTCGTCCACCCACGAGTCCTGGCCGCAGTTGACCACCGCCATGAGCCCGCTAATCTGACCGCAAAGACTGCGCAACTTGCTATCATGCTCACTACCTTTTTCCACCGGGCCTTTTGGGCCCTTGCCCCCAGAGTCGTGTAGATCAGTCCCACTTCTCCGCCGTTTCCGGCCGTACTCATCCTTTCGTCTCCACACTTCCCGCACCACCTCGAAGGCCCGGTCGATATTGCCGATCCACATCTTTCGCGAGAGGTGGCCCCAGCGAGTCTGGCACCACTCGCGCTCTTCGCCAGGACTGGCCTCGCACGAGCTCACAAGCAACGGAAAGATATGTACCACGAGAAGGTGGGATGACGTGGGGATCGACGCAAGCAAGATGAAGATCTTCTCTGCCAACTGGTGCGACAGAAGCGATGGTATTTCGGGGACTGCCTGGTGCAAGTAGAGTAACGTAGCGTACCTGTACGCCTCGGCCGTGGCCATACACGAAGCAATGTCCCAAGTGTCGCTGGAGTCCACGTACGGTGTGCCCATGCCGCCAGCATTGGCCTGCTGGAGCATCTGCGCCGTGATGGTGGGCTTCCAGTCCACCAAGCGCTGCTTGAGCTCCGCTGCCCCAGTAATGGTGCCTAGTGTATTGCGGGCCTTATCGTGGTCCGACTGGCGAATTTTCGCAATCAATGTTGCAACCTTGCCCATAAGCAGAAAGAGCGACTGGGCACACCCCAAGAGCGGGTCCACGTACTCGTGGCTGTGGTTGATGGCGTCCAAGTCCTCGAACAAGTTGGTGTCCGGGTGCCAGATGCTCTCGTCCCCATACAGCTCGTTGGGGTCGGATTTATTAGAAGACGGTGATTCAAGACTGCAATGAAATGCGTCATTTTCCACTGGTGTGGATTTTACATTGGGCTCTTTCTTGGTCCTAGACGTCTCGAGCATCGTGGTGATTGTGGCCACCAAATCGATCCCCTTGTCGTCGGCATTGCGGTCGGTGGTCATCTGCGTCAATACCTCGAAATATATCCAGATATTGAAAAGAAACTGGAGACTGGGCGGAATCATCACCGTGACATTCCGCTCCTTCTCCTCTGCCCGCTGAACCATGCTGTCCCACTCCAGATCATCCAAGAGCACCAACTTCCGCTGTAGTTCTCTTTTCTGAGATAGTATCAACGCTGCATATCCTCGATCTTCTGTAGATTTGGGTGCAAATTCGCGTCTCTTTCTGCTGATATAGTTCTGCTGGTCTCGCAAGAGACTTAACACTTTCTGGATCATGCTCTTGGCCCCCTTGAGGTGGGCTATTCCGCTGGAAATGTGCGTATCCCACGATTCGCCCACTGCCAAATTCAAGCACGTCGCAAGTGCAATGTCTGCGGGCAATTGTCGGGAATCGACACCCTCTTCCTTCCTGGATAGTCCAGTCGCCAACTCGATAATACACTGCTTCATGTACCCATATCCCTTGGCATAGAAGTCCGCCTTATTTTGGCACAACTCCGAGTTTCCTGCGAGATGGAATAAAGTCATGGATGCAATGGAATTGAAGAGACAGGGGTACCGTGAAGCAAGCGGAATAATCATATTTCTCCATGGATTCTCATTCAACCCATTTTTGATAGACATGATGGTGCATGTGTACAGAGAGTACAAGTGCAAGATTTGCTCCTGGTTGGACGTTCTCATCAAGCTCCTGTTCAGGCAAGAATCGCCAAAAGCTGGCGAGTTGATGCTTATAATGGAAGAATCACTAACCAGTACACTCTTCTTGGATAGGACTGGTGACAAATTTCCTGTCTCTTTTGGCCCGTTGGTTTCTTCCAAAACTAATGGCGAAAACACTTCTTTCCCATTTTCTGTGCTGGTTTCCGTGTCTAAGGTGCCCAGTTTTGGAAACTCTGAATTAAATGCAATATTGATCAAGGCCGATAATGAAGGTGTGAGATTTGAAGCATCAAATTTCCACTCTTCGTCTCTCAACAGAATCTCCGTAGACTCACTCGGGCCTTGTCCCATTAGAGTAATTGAGCCATTCTTCTCGAGTGATGCCGTTTCCAGCGGTGCTTGATTTGGTGAGGTTTTCCAATGATCCTGATCCATATCCAAACCCACATCTGTTATTGATGGTGATCGTCCACTGTCCTTGTGAAACTCTGCTCTGATCTCTTGAATGTTGGCAATGTTGCAGCTATTGGTACTCATAGCTCGCTGAAGCACTGGCGAGAGCATCTTCGAAGTGCTTGAAGTGGGGCATTCCAGAGAATATCTTCTCCTTCTCTTTGACTTATCCGAATTCGACTCTTCAACAAAGCTATTTCTTTTCCTTAACCCCGGATTAAGACCCTTGGATATGAGATCATGTTCATCGTTGATATCTTTGAGGGTCTTGCCTGTCACGGAAAGTGAGGCCAACTCCAAATGCTTACGGAAGGTCTCAGAAGAGGCTCCGTCCAGTGTCCGGTCGCTTTCGTCATTATCGTACGACAACCACTTGTAGTTGGTGGCATATCTCCCACATTCGATGTTCTTTTTGGTGCAATTGAGACAATCGGGTTTGGTCTCATCACATTTGAGTCTCTTCTTTTTACAGGTGATGCAGCCGTTGCGGCTCTTGGTCGCCTTGGGTTTTGCCACTGTGGTCCGTTTGCAATGTTCTCTGCTGGCGGCTTTGGGAGGCATCTTGACCTCAACTCAACTCAACTTTACACAACTACAGAAGCGGACTTTCCATGTTTAAACCCTGGTAATAATTACTCAATAAAGATAAGATAAGCAGGTTATTTTCAGGGCTCCGATTCCATTTTGAGCCGAGATAACCTAAGATCCTATATGCTGAGTGCGATTTGGAGAATGTAACTATGCAGTATGCCAGTGGAGTTCTAGACCAACACAAAGTTGTCTGAACATAATCTGATACGGTAGTCACAAGTGGTGGACTCAGAGGCCGAGTTATTGAGTGGTTTTTCCGTGGCCTCAGTGAGATAACGCACCCAGGGAAAACAGGTATACTTCATCTGCTCCTCTTCCACACGTAAGTATGTGAGCTTGAGGCCTGAATGTGATAGCATAGGAACCGCAAAAGTTACCTTAATATCTCGAAATGTGTGTAATTGCTTAAGGTTCTTGAAGATTTTGGCAGACAGCGAGGTGGTCTGTCCATTCACTGCGTAGAACTTGTCAAGTTCATTCATGACATCGTCGTCGTCGTTATCTTCATCGTTTGAGTTTACGGCACCGTCTGTACCTACCCTATTATTCAACTGGTTGTCGATATTGCTTAGTGTAACTCCATCCAAATCCGCCAAGTTGAGTTCTGCCATCATTTTCACAGTGCGCTTGCCAATGATATTATCTATACTCCACAAAAGCTCCGAACTATCGATCTTATAGTTGACCTCGCCCATTTCCGCCTTGTACTTCAAATTCTCCCCATTGGAATTTGCAAGTTCGAAGATGTGGGGGTCGATAGGAATTTTTATCACCAAATTTCGGCAATGCAATCTTTTTCTTAACATGGTGTTCATGATACATAGGATTTGAAGCTTCTTGGATTGCTTTATCACCCGATATGTTGGCCGTATCATTACCAAGGGATGCTTGTGCTTTTGCTTGGCTTGCTCCACCTCATAGGACATGAGAACAAACTTGTCATCTGGTGGAGTAAATGTCACCAAGTTGTCCTTGTAAATTGAGCCCAACTCAATGCATTGGTGGAACTGAATATTCCGTATGGGGATACGCGACGACTTCTTGGAAGTTGTGTTTAGTTGTGCCAGTTCACCCTCGGGGTCGTCATCTTCATCGTCCTCGTCGTTTTTGATGACAAGCTGGTTTCCCGTTAAATCCGGAGTTCCGCTGTCAATGTTGATATCTTCGTTATCAATGCTAGATATGTGACTTTCGTTAAATCCAATTTTGCAGTTAGGCATTCCCGATAAATAGCATTTCACCTCGCAAATGCCATGTATTTCGTTTTTCTTGATGGAATCCGTAGCGAGATCGTATTGGAATTCACACCGTTCTATTATGTCGATAAATATTTCATTCTTGGCGTAGAATATACCCTTAGGACGCCAATTTATGGCAGAAGAATACGTTCTCACCACCGAACTATTGATGAATGAATTTTCTGAATTCACATCGGACTTGTTTGCGTGGTTGTGCGTGGATTTGACTTCGTCGTGGTGCTTGACCTTTTTCTTCTTTTTGGTGCTTGACTTATCGGAATCGTCATCACTGTCGGTATCGTACATGTTAGCCTCATTCTTGAGCTTGGGCAAATTCACCTCTACCTTAATGTACTCCTTCAAGATATTGTAGTCGGTCACCTGGACCACTCCAAAATCCATGCATTCGTCCAACAAATCTAGTATGAGCATGAGGTTGTCGGTGATTGTGTCCTTGTCGAGCTTGACGACCTTCTTGTCGTCGTGCAAGTAGTGTTTTATGATGCCGTAGAACTGGTTTAGAAACACGATGGTCAGCATGACGTTTATGTTGCGGACAGAAACGGCCACTATGAGGATGTCAAAACCACCACGTATGTACGCGTAGTTCACGCCATTTGCCTCCATGAACGGCGTTTTTTCTTCGGCTGCTAGCAGCTTGAACTTGGCCTCGAAGTTGTGGATCAAGTACTTGTCGCCGGGGATGTCATTGCGGTATCTTCTGTTGAGTAACAAGTGACTGTGAGGAAATTCGGTTTCGGAATCAGGCCAGTAAAGTATGTATAGGGCACAAACCATTGTCTTTCCGGGGCAAACGGTCGGTCAAATGGGAATTGCCTGGGTTGATCTATCTAATTCCGACAATGGCTGCACGAATAGACGGCTCGACTGGGCTGTACTTCTTTATTCAGTGTGTCTGGTTAACCAAATAAACCTCGATCTCTGCCTGCACAAACAACCGCGGTCAATAAATGGCCAGAGGTTCTTGTGATGCACTTGCAATGAAGGCCATCCAGGTATATAGCGGAAAGCTCTTGGAGGAGCAAGTCCAGCGGTTGAATGTGAGTGCTGGAAACGCTTTGAGATGGAAGGTCAACCAACTCGGTCAGGATCCAAAGCAATTGGTATTGGTAGCAGATTACAAGTTCAGCAACTTCGCTAAGACGTGGAAGTTCTTGAACACCATCATATTGCCTGCCCACTCATTGAAACACCATCCCACCATCACTACCACCTACAACAGGGTCAAGATCGAGCTTACAACACACGATGAGGGCAATCAGATCACGGCATTGGACTTTAAGTTGGCCGAGTTGATCAACCAGACTTACACTAACGGTTTCGCCAACATGAAGAAGGGCGATTCCGCCCCGGTGTCCTTATCCGAAGCAAGCAAAATCATCAACGAGCTTGTTGGGCGCAAATCAACAGGAAATGAAGGTTCCAAAAATTAATTGAGAGGTTTCATAAGCAACATGTTAAGATTCTACGAAATATCCTGTTATTCGTTATTACTCTATAATACAATGATTCCTGGTGGTCTCTAGTGATTTAATGGTCCTAGCGACTTTAATGGCCCTAGATGTTGATGGCCTTGAGAATTTTCTAGTGACTCTTGGTGGCCTTACAATACGCATCCTTGATCTCGATGGCTTCATAAGTTCCCTCTAAGTTGGCCAAGACAGAATACTCATAATCGTGAATATCTTCTATGGTGTACTTTTCAATCTTGGGCTTGACGTTGGACTTGTCCTTTCCGCTCACCAATGTGGTTCTGGTGTATGTCACCGAAAATGGTGGGGTTCCAATGAATCTGAACACGAGTTCAGTCTGGTCTCCCTCGTGGATATCCTCAACAATATAATCACCTTGGTTAACAACCACCGAAGGAAGGTCATGGATCATCACACTCAAATCCTCTGTCGAGTCTCTCAAATCAACGTAGCAAGTACTGGCCGAAGAATCCTGAATTCCTTCGAGGTTCAATACACCGGGCTTCGACGCCATTCTCTTGAAAAAGAACGACAGTTGTGCTTTCCTCACTTTTTCATTAAACTTGTAGAATACAGTAAATGGAGGAATACCCATTAAGTTGTATTCCACGTGGTCTCCCACGCAAATATTGTAGCTTGAAATCTTCTTGACACTTGGTATCTCCGTGACAACTATCACATAATTGTTCAATTCAGAGAAATCATTCCGAACACACCCATTCGAGTCACTCAACTTTTGTAAGGTTAATACGTGTTCACCCAAGCCTTGTAGGTTCTCCGGGTGTATGTGAATTCTGGTGTCGCTTAGATTCTCAAAGGTAATCTTCTTGGATTTACCTGAAGCTTCGTGGATCAAGGAAGCCTCAAGCGAAAATGGTGGATTTCCACTAAGATGAAGTGGAACCGAAATTGCTGATGAATTTTTGTTGCCAAGTACTGTTTCACAAACCTGGGAAAATTGTTCGTTTGAATCGAATCTAGCATTTGGCAATGCATGAATATCATACATTACGCTTGGTAGCTTCTTTGTCGCTTTCTTTTGAACTCTTCTTGTGTACAAGCCATCATAGATTGCGTTGAAGGAGTACTCATATCTACCCTTTTGCAAGGTTGGAAGTTTCATCGTAAATGTGTCTGCTTCAACCTGCAATACTTTATTCTCGGTTCTTCCATTTGGATACTTGACTGAATAGTCAACTGAAAATGGGCTCACACCCTTGAACTTCAATTGCAAGGGATTTTCACAGTTCTGACACATGGAATTGATGTGAACTAATGAATCATCCGTATGTTGTTTCATGACGTTATCACTTGAAACTGCAAGACTTGGTCTTTCATAATAAGTAACAACAACTGACCTTTCTCCATGGTTGACAACACCTGGACAACCGTTGTTTTCAAAAGAATACAAGGAATAAACACCTTCGTCCTTAACTTTCAAATTTCCTGAAGCGTGTATGCTCTTAATTGAAACCTGGTTAGGGTCATGTAAACTGGCCACCTTATACTTGATCACATCAGATGAAGACTTTCCAACTGAAGATGTAATATCCAATGGAATATTAACGTAATCTCCTTCGACGATCTTGAATTCTTTGGCAGATGAACTAATTTCAACTTGTGGAATATCAGATCTACTCTGTATAACCACTTTCTCTCTTTCATCAAAAATACCATTGCATGCGAACTTGTCCTTAAGATCTGAAATTTTCACTTGATAACTCTTGCCACTCAATTCTGAAGGAGACGTAATAATATACTCCATTGCGTCTTGAACTTGCTTGGTGTCCAACAATTTCTTTCCGGTATTGACATCGAGGAAGTCAATGTTGAAACCAAATGGACCGTTTCCTGAAAAATGAAGTGGAATATCCACAGATTGGCCCGCACAAATTCTCTTGGTATCGTGAAATCTTCCTTCACTTTCAAAGAATGAAACTTTTGAAATCTGCTTGAAGTAGGTCAGGTATGTATACTTCTCTTCATCAAGCTTAACAGATTGAACGTTGTAATTTATGTCCTTGAGTTCGCTGAATTTGATAACGAAATTTCCTTCGGCAGGAGGACTAAACTTGAAAGTATGCTTGTCATCGAAAGTTTTCAAAGTACGAGTAACTCTAGCTCTCTCTGACTGAACTGGCTTTAAGACTCCATTATTTTTCTTTTCGTATACTTGATAATGTACTTCGAATGGAGCCTTACCAGTAAACGACAAGTCGAAAGTATATCCAGTTGTTCCGAGACATTTATCCGTGATTGGAACTGCTTGTATATCGACTTGGGGTGTTCTGGCCTGGACTATAGTGACTTCACTGTTGCTGGACAAGTCACATTTGCAGAATCTGTTGATTGCTGACTTTAACCGGTAAATTCCTGGCTTGTCAATTTGGAATCCACGCTCAACTTCATCTTGACTCTTGAAGATCTTGGAAATTGAATGTGAGAGCAACTCATCTTTCTTATTAATGTAGAGAATTTCAGCGGTAATGGGGAAATCTGAAGTCTTCAACTTTTGGTTTCCGGAAATTTTAATAGTTTTAGTTCCGTTGATAAGCAATTCCGACTTTGGATCAACAATTTCAATACCAAATGTTGGAGACTTCTTCAAATGGAAATTGAATCTCACATCTTTATCAGTAGAGGCCGCGTTGTATCTTTTATTGTTTCCCAAGTGGTCTGTCACTTCCAACAATTGGAATTCAAGGGTTCCTTCGCCAGCATTATTTAATATTGAAGGATAGTGTAAAATTTCTTGCTCGATGGAGTTACGCGACAAGCTGTGGGCAGTGAGGAAAGAATAATCCTTCTTAGATTGAAGTAATGGTTTGATAGTAACATCGCCAACGGTTGTTTCAATAGTTTTGTAGAATTTGCCATTTAAATTCACATTCAATTTGACAGTTGCAGGCGTTACTCCAAATACATTAATGAGCGGAAACTGGAGTGGTTCGTCGTTGCTTTGTTTGGATAAGCACCGGTAGTTGCGTGACTCGTCGTAGTGTGGAGGATAGGAGAATGCAGAGCTTGGACAATATGAAATAACAAACTCTGACTTGTAAGTTCTAATATTGATATTCTTGATGTCGGTGACCTTGCTGATTTTGTACGATCCTGCTTCCTTTAATGGGATCTCGAGGTAGAATATGGAGCTCTCGTCTCGAACATACTCCTTGTATTTGCTCAAATGCGAGTAGTCCTTTTTGGCCAACTTCCGCAACGAATGGGAAGTGTAATTCAAGTAGTTCACCTTATTGTCGGGAGTAATGTGCTGGAGCTGTAGGAAACCTAACTGGTTTGTGGTGTTGAACTCTATGGGCATTTCCAAAGTTTGACTTTCACTCTTGGACAAGCACAACTTGTCCAAATGGAATGGGTTGAATCTGGCCGAGGAATCGGGGAGGTAATGGATGGTCAATCTACCTTTGAAATGCGAGTCCATGTCCACCACCTTGTCATAATTCATGCTGTCTCCAACGACCGTCAACTCTTTGCTAGAGGCCAAAGCCTTCCAAATCGGCATGACAAAACCTGTCAATAAGGTAATAGTCTTGCTGCTCACCAAAAAGAATGTAATTGAGTTCATGCCCAAGGTGAGAAGCAAGGTCCGGAATGGCGAGAACGTCAAGTATGGGATGTTGAGGATCGGCAACGCCCAGAAGAACGCGCCATCTATGATAATGTACTTCAACAAGAAGGAGAAGTTGTTTGTTGGGGTCAATGAGCCTCCGGTTATCGGTATGTCTGACTTCAAGAGGAGCACCTCGTAGAGCTTCCAACTCTGGATCAACACGAAAAACGACACCACAAACACACGTTGTGAGGCATGGTCTAGAACATGCGAAGGAATTAGCAGTTCCAGAACCTCCTCATGACGAGAAAGCCGGTCCTTCTGCTCAGGAGGCATGTTGCTTGTGTAGATGAAAAAGCGTTGTGTTTTCTTTGAAAACAAACATACTGGGATGGGGTGCGCCGAGGGTGGTTCCGGTGGTGCAATGTGTGCAAACACGTGACTTCCGGGGGTCCTTACTCTACTACTAGATATCCGGCTAAGCATACTCCATGATTAGAGCCGTCGAGTATTCATGGTGATCTGATAATTTTCAACATTCTGTATATTTACATTACATGATTTGGTAAATTTTGGCCAACTTTGGACCATGGTTAATCTCATTTCCGCCTAAAATAAGTTTTCTTCTAATTCTGTTCTACATTCCATTTAATGCTGGCAGCTTTTCTCTATGAATAATGCAATTAGTCTATTTACTTTAGTAATTATTATTACACAATTACCCAAACTCCAGCCTTCTTGACCTGGATCACCTTGATGGCAGGCAAGTCCCATCCAACACCTCCAGAACCAATAGCTGCAGCGAATCTTGGAACCACGTAACATTCCCGCTTTGTAGATGTGATATTTTTGGGAGCATATGGATAGCTCAATGGTTTCGAGTAAGTGATCAAGGGCGAATTTTTGGCAATACTTGTCAATTGCGCTCCAGTGATATCAGCCAATGGCTTCATTCTGACCTTGGGTGCTTGTCCTTCCCTCTGGTTGGCACCTACATTCAACGATTGGTACACGAGATACGAAGCAGGCAAGGCACCAGAGGAGTTGATCACTGATCCAGGATGAATATACACAGCTTCGCCTGCTCTGAAGTCGGTCAAAGGATCGAATGGAGTGTATGGAATGTTGATAATCGAAGTCTTCTTGGGAACTTCCACATCCTTGGAAACTAAGTCGGTTCTGATGGCAATTTGGTCAATGAACCCGGAGGTGATCATTTGCTTAATGGCCGACACTTGTTGCTTGGTAGGAATTCCCAACTTCATTGGCTGGTCGCTGGTCAACGCAATCGAGTCTGGATTGAAGTTGCTCTTGACAATATAATCGAGCTGTTTTCTTAATTTAAGAATCTCTTCCATGATCTTTCCTCTCAAGAAGTGATTCTTCAAAAAGTTATTGCGATCCTTGGCAGAGACATGGTCAAATGCACATACTGCAGAGAGCAATTTCAAGGCATCACTCGACTTGTCTAATCTGGAGAACAATGCATTGGCGTGGTTAAAGCTGACTCTCAACTTTCTCTTAGCTTCCACATCCAAGTCTTCGTCCTCACTCTCTTCATCAGAACCTTCCTTTTTAGGAGCATTGCTTATACCAATTTCACTCTCGCCAATGAATGGATCACCAACGGACAAAGCAGATACAATCGCAATTATGTATGGAAGACATCCATGTTGGTTTCCAATAATTAAGATCTTACTGAAACGAGGACTCAATGGGAACAACGACATGGTTTTTCCAAGCTCAGTAATATGCTTCTTCTCTGAATCCAAGGCACCCAAAATCGTCAACAACTTTTCGGCCTTGACAAGTGCCATCCTGTCTGGAGGAGTGGGGAAGGGGAAGTTAGCGACCTGGTCAATTCCCATACTCTTCATTGACAACACAACACTCTCAAACGGCATACGTAAAATTTCTGGTTTGCTGAACTGATTGAAGTACTCTTCGTAAATTGCAGAAGAGTACAATCTGTAACAGTGACCTGGTCCGGTTCTACCAGCTCTACCAGATCTTTGGTCTGCTGATGCTTTGGAGACCCAGTCAATCTCGAAAGACTGAACTCCGGTTTCCTCGTTGAACTTACGTTCTTTGGAACGTCCACAATCAACGACATATCTGATACCTGGAATGGTCAAAGACGTTTCGGCAACATTGGTTGCCACAATGCAAATTCTGCTACCTGGAGGTGGGCTTTGGAAGACCTTCATCTGTTCCTTGGTGGGCAAAAGGGAGTAAAGTGGTAAAACAAATAATGGATCTTTGTCTGTCTGGTGGTCTTCTAAGGTTTCTTCGAATCCCTCTTCGTCTGATTCTTCTGAGCCAGATTCGTAATCATCAATTCCTTCGAGCTGAGCTTGTTCCACGCTAAAATCAACGTCTTCAGCCTCGGGGTCGGCATGCTTATTAAGTCTCACAATAGTTTCGTCGGAATCGTCATAAGTGGGCTTGTCTTTCTTCTTGTTAGGGAATGGAAACTCTTTACGCAATTTCTTCACTGTAGCCGTAATTTCATTTTGACCAGTCAAGAAAATCAAGATACCACCAGGAGGTAATCTCTTATGGATTTTGCAAGCCTTCTTGAATGCTTCGTCCATGTAATCGAAATTAGTCTTCTTGTTGAAGTGAACACTCACTGGGTATTGTCTGGCATCAACCTTGATGATAGGAGGAGGGGTCTTGAACAATTGTTTATTCTCAGAAAAGTCCGAAACTCTCAATGTAGCAGACATGATAATTAACTTTAATGGCTTGTATTTTTCTGGATTCTCGGTATGATATTTTCTTCTCAACTTCATGACTCGACTCAACATACCAATCAAAATGTCAGTATTAATATTTCTCTCGTGGGCTTCATCAATAATGATGGACGAATATTTTGTGAGCAATAAGTCTGTCATCATTTCTCTTAAGAGAACACCATCAGTCATGAACTTAAGGGCTGTGCCGTTTTCTTTGCCTTCATTCTTAATAGTAGTGTCGAAACGGATCTGATAGCCTACACGGTGGCTATGGTCTCCCAATTCGTTACCAACACGCTCAGCCATGGACACGGCCGCAACTCTTCTGGGTTGGGTAACACCAATCATTCCAGGGTACAAGTCGTGTTTAAGGCTACCAAAGCCAGCTTCGTATAAGAACTGAGGAACTTGGGTGGTCTTACCTGAACCAGTCTCACCACATAAGACTACACAATCATGATGGTTGATAGCTTCCATAATTCTGTGCTCTTCGCCATAAACTGGCAACTGGATTCTCAGTTTTTGGATCTCGTCAGTCCGATTTACTTCAACAAAAATTGCGTCTCTTTGCAAATCCTTGTTGATTGGAATATATCCCTCTTCGTCAGACGAATGGTCGATATCTTCCTCATGAATCTGAGGCTCTGAATATTGCTCCAATAATTCCTTGCTCAATTTTGGCATCTCCCCTTCGCCTTGACGTCCTTCTAATTGTCTAACTTGTTGTTCCGCCCAACTCTTGAAAGATTCGGCCACCTTGGAATGCTTAGGTTTGTTCTGTAATAATTTTGGAAGTTCTTCCTCTTCGGACTCCTCTTCCGATTCTTCTTCCGATTCTTCTTCGGATTCTTCCTCGGATTCTTCATCTGAATCTTCATCTGAATCTTCTGACCCTTCTGACTCGGCCAGGTCTTCCGCGCCGTTTTCTTTTACATCGGCATCATTTTCGTGCTCTGCTTCAGTTTCCAGTGACGATCCTTCCTCGCTTTCCTCGTTTTCATTGTCATCGGCGTGTTCGTCCGAAGAAGAAAGGAAATCATTTTCATCTTCTATCTTCAATCTCTTCTTTTCCTCCTTCTCGACCTTTAATCTCCAGGTGTACTTCTTCTTGGGTGCAGACTTTTCTATCTTGGGAATATTGGAGAAGCCAAAACCCATTCCACTTCCTCCAAATTTGGCAGGTCTATTATCTATGAAGCCAGTAGTGCCTGTGGTTGCTGGAAAGGCATCTTCCTCTTCGTCGTCTCCATCCAGGTCCTCTTCGCTGCTAGGAAATTGTGGTGCTGTTTGAGGCTGGCTCAATTCGCCAGACCATTCTTTCACTTCTCTTTCCTCGTAAAGAATCTCTTTGGTTCTGTCGTCGCCTCTGCCTTGTCTTTCGAGTTCGAGGGCCTCGACCATCTCCTCCTTCTTGGTCTGCTTACCCTTTCCCAAGAGCTTCGATGCGGTGTATAACGAGGTGTCCACCTTGGTGGTGGCCAATTTTTCCAACAACACTTTCTTCTCTTCTCGCTTCAACTGGTGCTCGATGTACTTGTCGAGTCTCTTTTTTTTTGACTTGGACATTTTGGTTTCCTTGGAGTTTTCGGTATAAAGTGCCTCCTCGAGCTTTCTCTTCCTCTCCTCCTTTTCGGCCTGGGTCACAGGCTCCATTATCTCGGAGTTGGAGTTGGGCTGGTTGAAGATCTCGGCAGTATCCACAGCTGCGTCGTCCTGGTTTTCGAGGTGCCGGGTAAACTGCTTGTTCCGGGCACGCTTGAGGGTTGCCTGCTTAGCAAGCATTCCGGCCCGGGCCTTCTCATTGAATCTCTTTCTATACTTTCCCATATGGCCTGGAGTCGCAATGATCTAGAGGAATTTTCTGAGATGAGACGGTATTGCTCACGTGACCCGCTCGCCCCAGCCCGACTCCAGGTTTTACGCCTTGCCCCCTCCATTCTTGTTTGCAGTGCCGTCTTCTTCCACCATGAGCCAGTCGGACCTCTATAAGAACTGTACGTGCCCCACCCAGGCCCCCGTTTTGTCTTCCCATACTAATTTGCAGTGATACATTGCACCCTCACCCTCAACTCCACCACGCTTTTCACCTATGAGAACCACGAGCTCGTCCACTTGATCAACAACTTGAACTGTCTGGAGATAATATCGCAGGAGTTGGGTCTTGTCAACGCATCCAAGACGCTCGTGGGCTCCATTCCCATCAGCATGGGCAACCGCGCCTCCAACACCCGGCTCTTGTTGTACTTCATGAAGAAGGTGTTCTCCAACGACGACGGCAGCAGCGACTTGATCACTGTGGCGCTCATTGCCCACCACAACGTGTCCAAGACCATGATCTTGACCATCCTCAAGAAGATCGCCGACAAGTACATCGACTTCAAGAAGGAGTTGGGCACCAGCTCCGACCCCAGCCAGCAGGAACAGGCCAAGACCCGCTTGGGCGAATTCAAGCTCTTCATGACCCAGATCATCAAGTTCGAGGAAATGAACTTCGACTCCAACCAGGCGTCCTACCGCTATGGATCAACCGACGAACTCGGCGACGGCGCCGAGCACATCAACCCCAACCAGCTCTTGCTTGCCAACGAAGAAGTGGACGAGGTGCGCCAGTTGATGTTGGACAACATCAACAAGCTCTTGAGCAGGGGCGACAAGATCGGGCGCTTGGTGGACCAGACCGACCGGCTCACCACGTCGTCGCTGATGTTCCAGAAAAAGGCCCACCAGATCAAGCGAAATATGTGGCTCAGCAAGTCCAAGTTCTACCTCTTGGTGGGCGGCGGTCTTGCGGTGATAGTCTATTTGGTGTTGGCATCGCTGTGTGGGTTCCCCTTTTTCAGCCGGTGCTTCGGGAAATAGCATGTAGGCATCCTTCTACTCTCATGAAATTCGCATTTAAGTCATCTAATATACACTGTTTGGTAACCGGGGTTAATCCTGTTCGTCGTCGTCGCTGCTGTCCTTGTCCTCTTCGTTCTCCTCGGCCTCCTCCATCTGCACTCCCGCCAACTCCTGCTCGTCCTGAGTCGTGGCGGCTATGGGATTGACCTCGACGTCTTCATGCTCGTCCTTGGTGGCGTCGTCGGCGTCATCCTCCTCCTCCTCTGGTTCCACGGTCTCAGGATCTTCGTCCTCATCCGCCTCGGCCTCTGTCTCTGCTTCCACCGTTCCATTGGCACTTTCTGCCCGCTTCTCCACGGCAAGCGACCCGTTGTCCTTGAGCTTCTTGGTGGCCGGATCGTCGACTTCTTCGGCGCTCTTGGCCTCAAGCCGCTGTTTCTTCTTCAAGCTCAACGTGTGCTCGTATCCCGCCAACTTGTGCTTGACCTCAGGAAGGAACCCCAGGAAGTCGGTGTTCTCCAACGCCTGAAAGATGTCCAGCGCATTGACGGTCTTGCGTGAGGCATCCTTGGCCACCTGGCGTGAATGGAACATCAAGTGGGACACAAACACCGTGGCTGACCGCTGGAGCGCTAGCAACGAGTCTTTTGCAATGATCATGTTGGAGCCGCCGTCTTCATCAGAGACGATGCCCTTGGCGAGTTTCTGCACCGTACTCTTGGGAAAAAGAATGTCGTCAATGGACACCAAGTCCACGTACTTATTGGGCTGGGGATACTGCCCTTCAGCGTTCTTTCTCCATCCTTTTGGTGGCATGATGAGGAAGAAGTAATAGTAGACGCGTTCAGGATTCTGGTGCGTCAGAATAAAGTGGCAGCAAAAAGATCCCACCTCAAGAAGTGCAACGAATTAGTTAGTGGACAGAACAGAAAGGCGAATCGATGGTTTGTCCCGGTATTTCCAGTGTTCTGAATAGCTCGTAACAAATCCACATTTATACCAGGCACCTGCTTCGTCACCTTCCTCAGGCACCTCCTTCCAGACCCCCTTCTGTTGTCCTTGTCGGTCTTGTCGGTCTTTCTTTTATTTCCATTGCCCTACCTTACCTTACTTGCCTTCCTTCCTTCCCTCCTTCCTTGATTCTTGCTTTTGTCTTCGGGTGACGCCGAATGAGGAACACCAGCTCCAATAATGACGAGCTATATGGAGTCTTGACCAGTCGCAACATCCGCTGTGTCCAGTTCGGCAACTACCAGTTCGATACGTGGTACGGCAACGCCGCCTACTTCAGTCCCCAGGACTACCAGCACGTCGACCTCGGCTATGCCTTGGCCAACCAGACGACCGGCAATCCAGGCCTTAAGCTCAAAAAGACCCTCCAAGCTAGCCACGATGAGTCGGAGTACTGGCTCGACAAGCTCTTTGTGTGTGAGTACTGCTTCAAGTACACTGCCAAGGAGCGAGAGATGCAAGCCCATCGGGCGCTCTGTGACTACAACAAGACCCGTCCCACCGTGGGAAAGCTCTTGTACCGCGACGATACATCCAACTACTATATCCGGGGCATTCGAGGATTCAAGAGCCCACTCTTCTGCCAGAACATGTGTCTCTTCGGCAAGCTCTTCCTCGACGATAAGTCGGTCTACTACAACATCGACCACTACGACTTCTATGTGGTCTACGGCCGAGATCACGATGACGACAAGTCGTTCATTCCAATGGGCTTCTTCTCCAAGGAAGTGCTCGCCTACGACAACAACAACAACTTGGCTTGCATCTGCATTTTTCCTCCGTTCCAGCGAAGGCGCCTCGGCTCCCTCCTCATCGAGTTCCTGTACGCCTTGGCCAAGGTCACACCTGGTCAGTTCAAAAGTGGCCCTGAATTTCCGTTGTCGCCCTACGGAAAACTAAGCTACTTGCGCTTCTGGTCCAAGCGCTTGACCGTCCTCATCTACGACTACACCATCAAGAAGAAGAGCTTTACCATTTCTGACCTTTCTAACTTGACCGGCTACCGCAATGAGGACATTCTTTACACGTTGGAATACATGAAACTACTCAAACAGGACAAGTCTGGCAAGGTCTCCTTGATGTTGGGGAACCTCAAGCAGTGGTGCGTGGACAACAAGTTCTATCCGCCGTCACAACCCGCAATCATGGACGAAAACTGCCTTCTCCTCTAGCGAGCCGGGCCCTGTAAAATAGATAATTGAAAACCATCAGCATGCATTAATATACACAAGATTACACTGATTTCATCTTAATTGCAGAAACGCATCAAGTAACACTGAAGATTGGGTATCACTATGTCTAGTTTTCTCAAAAACGTTCCAAAAGCGTAATGTTTCATCTCCGGCACCCGTCACGATGGTCTCCCCATCCGGCGAAATGGAAAGGTATAGCACTCGGTAAGTGTGTCCTGTTAATTGGGCGATTTGCTGCATGGATGGATACTTCCAAACAATTATTTGATTTCTGGAGTAACCGTGGGTTGACACCAATTCGTTGGAATTCTTCGACCAGATCAAGTTGCACACCTGCGAGCCGGTGTTGACATCGTGCACGAGGTTTCCCGTCAACGTATTCCACGTCTTGATGGTCTTGTCGGCCGTGCCACCACCAGAGGCCAATATTCCTCTCTGGTGGGGAGACCAGGCAATGGCCTTTACTGCAGCAATATGGTCGGTGAACTGGTGCAAAGGCTTGGGGTTCAACCCGTCCCAAATGATCAACTTGTTATCGTTTCCACCACTGGCCAACTTGTTTTCCTCCACGTTCCATTTCAATCCACAAACCTCCTGCTTGTGGGTATCGAACTTATTCACATAATGGCTCTCAATTCTCACGTCACGGTTCAAGATGGTGCGGTCTCTGGACCCACTCGACAAAATATGCTCATTCCATGCAAGAGAACTGACCCGGAGACTGTGCCCGGACATTGTTCGTACGCACTTGATCTTAGTGGCATCCCAGATCTCCACGAGGCCCTTGGACGTGCCAATGGCCAAGTGCGTACCCGACCCGATCCAGTTCAAGCTGGTGACCTTGTCCTTGTTGGACAAGTTGCACAATCTGTCCACGGACTGTGTTGCTCCATCCCACAAATAGACACTGTCGCCCAAGCCCACGGCTAGGATGTCCTGCTGGCCCCAGTCGACCAAGTTGAGGTAGAAGTCGTCCGAGAGCTCGGGCGCGTCCAACACTCTGTAGGGCACCTTCAGTATGTTCCGGGGCTTCTTCTGGGGCGAAAGGAGTAATTTCTGTGATTCTTGCCGCACGGGAGACAAGGAGTACAACTCATTCTGCAAGTCTCGCGAGATGGGCCGGGTTTTTTGCGGCGATTGGTAGGTGAAGAGGTTGGTCTTTCTGCGGGGCGTGCTCGTGACACTAGAGTCGTACTCGACGGCCGCTCCCGAGCCGGTGGTGGCCCCGGATGCGAGCTCGGCATTGCTCGAAGGGCCCGGTATGGAGGCCGAGCTTCGAGGTGGACTGCCCGCCACCGCGGCGCCGGAGGCGGCAGCAGCGGGTCTCCCGGTTTGGATCAAGTTACCAGCACTATTGGGTCTACCGGGGGTCTTCATGGCCGGACTGCGGCTCGGGGAGTTCTGCGACGTGAGGTTGGTTGCAGCCATTGGCACATTGTCGCCAAAGAGCTCGGCCTTCAACACGGTAGAGAAGGTGCGGTTGGCCTCCTCCTCCTTGCGGATGTCGATCTCGTTGTCGGCGTTCTTGACGCTTCTCAAGTCGGGCAACACCTCCTGGTTGGACAAGCTGAACGCCGCCTGGAGATCAATGCCCATGCGGTTGGGGATGTATCGGTCGCTGAATATGGACTTCTGGTTGCGTCTTCGGGGCGACGACGTCGGAAGTGAGATGCCTTCGCCCACCCTGGGCGGCTCGGTCCGCCTGGTAGTCCGGGAGGGCGATCGAGGGGTCTCGAACACCTCTCGATACCCGGGTCCCGACGGCGGTTTTGCGCCTGTCCCCGTGACGCTCTGGAGCGGGGGCTTTCTTTCGTCCTCATTGCTCCCCATCTTGTTGGTGAATAGAGATGTATTATGCCAGGTGTGGAATTCCGATATGTCTGGAGGAACTGTCAGGGGATCGATTAGGTAGACGGATTCGGGGCTGGGATCCGACAGACAGGAATCATGCAATACAACAACGGGTGTTGGTGCGTTAAGTGAATGACAAGTAGGAAGGAAGTGATTCAATGGGACGTCGTTTTGAATGCCTCGACCTACCACCACCACACTGAATTTGCCCAAGTTCCCTGGTTCACGTGACGGCAACGGCTTTGGGTGCATGCACGCTAGGAAGAATACCAGGGCAAGGGGTTCTACTGCCAGAATGGCCCATTGCAACCCATTGCCACCCATTGCTACCCATTGCGACCCTCTGTCTATTCTGATTTGATACTACAGCGTGATGCTACGTTTGCTAGGTTTAATTTTGCTTCTGTAGCTGGTGATTTTCCATTACATCGCAACGGAAATGTCTGAAGAGCATACAGTCTTTTTTGGCCAGCCTTCTGGATGAAGAATTGGGATGAAACAGATTGGTGTTTGAAAGGCTCAGGCCATGTTTTGCTGGGTTTATCTACGCTGTGCTTGGTTTGGCAATTTGGATTGGAGCCCTTGGGGTTTGTTAGTAGAAAAATAATTTTTCTGCAAATTTGACATGTAATTGAAAGCGGAAAAAGAATGAGGAAAGAGTGTTTGATTATGATAATCAGATAAGCAATTGGAAGGATCAAATGGAGGACTATTTCAGCTTATGTTTTGGATATAGCCCATTTCTAGCTGAAATCACCTCTTCTGCCATGTCTGTATTTCCAAGTGGGCTGAAAATTCTCAAACTGGTGCTTTCCTTTCCGAAACCAGCCATGGCCCTTGACAAGCCCTAACAGCAGAATTACACGATTCCAAGTATGTAGCAAACCAAATAGAGTTTGCCTGTTCCGAATACTTGACGACTTTATCACTCCACCATATGTCAGTGCACACCTACTTGGTGTTTTGTGACCCACACAACCAGGAGCACTCACTCTAGGTTCGATGTGCACTACACTCGGTTAGTGATTATGACACAAAAGGCATATAGTGGAGCCCCACAACACACCCAAAGGTCCACCAAAAAAGGTCCAAGAACCGTTTTAAAGATATTCTGTCTCCTTTCCACACCCATAAATACCTATCTACCCTATTACACTTCCCCATAACCTCTCCTCTCCCTACATTGTCCCCACCCACTCCAGCCAATCAGATGCGCACAATTGGTTATTAGCTCGCATACACTCTAGTTAGAAAAAATTTAAGCCAAGTTCAAACCTTCCCAAACACCGGCCCTCCATCATACACCATGCTTAGTTTGTACAGATCGATTGCTAGGCCCAGCATAATCGGCAACAGAGCCTACTCCATGATCTCTGTGCACAGAAACACCAAGGCCGACAACCCCGACATTCCCTTTGAGTTCAACTCGGAAAACCTCAAGAGAGCCGAATCCATCATAGCCAAATACCCACCCCAGTACAAGAAGGGTGCATGCATGCCATTGTTGGACTTGGGCCAGCGCCAGTTGGGCTTCACCTCCATCTCGGTCATGAACTACGTGGCCAAGATGTTGGACATGCCTCCCATGAGAGTGTACGAGGTGGCCACCTTCTACACCATGTTCAATAGAAAGCCAATGGGCAAGTACAATCTCCAGGTGTGCACCACCACGCCCTGCCAGTTGTGCGGCTCCGACGGCATCATGAAGGCGGTCCAGGACCACCTCCAGATCAAGCCCGGCCAGACCACCAAGGACAACTTGTTCACGTTGCAGGAGGTCGAGTGTTTGGGTGCTTGTGTCAACGCGCCCATGTTGGCTGTCAACGACGACTACCACGAGGACTTGACCCCCGAGAAGACCGTGGAGATCTTGAAGGCCTTGCAGGCCGGCAAGGAGTTGACCCAGATCGGCCCTGTCAGTGGCAGAGAAAGCTGTGAGCCACACTCCGGTGCCAAGGTGTTGTTGGGTGACGAGCCCACCGACATCAGAAAGTTCACCAGATCCGATTTATAAACTGTACATTACCTTCGGAAAGCATCATAAAAGTCATATCACCACAGTGTAGATAAGTAGTCTGAAATTTCAGTGCGGAAAACTCCTTACTGAAAAATTGGATAAACTGACAAAGGAGCAAAATGCTCAAGTATCAAGCAGTTCTAACCAAAAGGAGCTTGATGGTTACTGCACTTCCTCTCGACTTCTAGTCTTTACACTCGTGACATCTAACCTTTATAGTCCCGTCTTCTAGCATCCTACCTGATGCCCCTGGCTGATAGGAAATACGTCAAGCGCACGTGACCTCACACCCGACACAAAGGCGGGAAATTGCATCATCTAGAGTGATTGAGTCAGACTAGAGCGAATGCCCCAAAAAGTCGACGCCTAACATTTTCAACTTATTCCCACTTTCTTCTCCTCGCCATGGCCCCCAAAAGATCCTACAGCCTCGAGACCGAATTGGTGTTGTCCAAGTCGTCCGACCAGTACAATGCGTCGGTTCCTCCGTTGTACCAGTCCGCCACATTTAAGCAACCCTCGTTATCCAACATGGGCGAGTACGACTACACGAGATCGGGCAACCCCACCAGAACGTATTTGCAGAACCACTTGGCCAAGATCATGAAGGCCAAGCACGCGTTTGCCGTGACCTCCGGCATGGGGTGTCTTGACGTGATCACCCGGCTCTTGCGTCCTGGAGACGAGGTGATTGCCGGAGATGACTTGTACGGCGGCACTCACCGCTTGTTGACCTACTTGCACAACAAGGGCGATGTCAAGTTGGGACATTACGACACCACCAACACCGCGCTCATCAAGTCCAAGATCACGCCGTCCACCCGGATGATCTTCTTGGAGTCGCCTACCAACCCCCTAATCAAGGTGGTGGACGTGCGGTCCATCGCCGCCCATGCCCACCAGGTCAACCCCGACATCATCGTGGTGTTTGACAACACCATGATGTCGCCGGTGTTGATGACGCCGTTAGACTTGGGTGTGGACATCCAGTACGAGTCTGCCACCAAGTACCTCAACGGGCACCACGACATCATGGCTGGCGTGCTCGCCACGCGGTGCGACAAGTTGGCCGAACAGTTGTACTACGTGATAAACTCCACCGGTTGTGGTTTGTCACCGTTCGACTCGTGGCTCTTGTGCCGGGGCTTGCGTACCTTGGCCATCAGGATCGAGCGCCAGCAGCAGAACTGCCAGAAGATCGCCGAGTTCCTCCAGAATATCGGGTTCAAGGTGCGGTATCCCGGCTTGAAGGCACACCCCCAGCACGAATTGCATAGCTCCATGTGCCGCGGCTACGGCGGGGTGTTGAGCTTCGAGACTGGCAGCATCAAGATCTCCGAGAAGATCGTGGAGAACACCGAGATCTTCGGCATTGCCGTGTCCTTTGGCTGTGTGAATTCCCTCATTTCCATGCCCTGCAAAATGTCGCACGCCTCGATTGATGCGAAAACCAGGGAGGAACGGGCCCTTCCCGAGGACTTGATCCGCTTGTGCATTGGAATCGAGAACTGCGACGATTTGATCGATGATTTGCACAAGGCGTTGTTGAAGAGCGGGGCTGTCAAGGTCAATGAGAGAGACGAGCTCTTCAACGCCGTGGGCGTTGAAGCCAAGTTATAATGAGACTAATGATAAGATTAGGTGATCCGACCTCAAGTATGCACAATACACAGAATGCACAGAATGCACAGAGTGTCATAAAGTGCACGGTGTGATATAGAGTGCCACATTCATCCTGTCAGTATTATGCCACTTTTCTACTCTGAGTGCTGGGTATCTTTTCACAAATCCCGCAATCTACTGTGCACCTAAGCACGCACATTTCATAGATACAGAGTCACTTCTAAAATTTATCTTGATTTCATATCATGTTCATATTCATACACAACTGTTAGTAACTGCCGCTGCAATACGACAACTGTAGATAACTTCCAGTCAGGTTTAGTCATTATTGCCCTATCAATTCCTCTATTTTTCACTATCTATTCCTCTATTTTTCACTATACATTCCTCTGTTATTCTATCTATTTTTGTTACCTGCACACAGCCCAAACGCGTTTCTGGTGGCGCGTCTTAGAATCACGTCTTCTTCAACTCCATCATTCAAGACTCTTTCTAATCTCATTGAACAATCCATCGCAATGGTCCAACTTTCCACGGGCGCTTTGAGAGATATCTTCTCCATATCCAGACAAGGCCAAGTCCAGGCCCCTATCACAGTCCAGGTCACCGCCACCAAGCCGGTGTTCTTGGACAAGGAGTTGAAGAAGTACAGAGTGATGATGACCGACGGTGTGTACATCGCCCACGGCTTAATGGACGAGCAATGCATGCCCTACGTTAGCAACAACAACTTCACCCGCTACTGCATCATCCACATCAAGCAGTACAGCGTGTTCTCCACCCAGAAGCACTTGGTGTTGATCAAGGACGTGGAGCTCGTGAGCTCTGAAGGCGAAAAGGTCCAACAGAAGGACTTCATTAACGTGGACACCTACTTTGCCGAACACCCTGAGGACGACTTTTTGGGCTTGAGCAAGAAGTCCGAGTCTCCTGCCCCTGCTGTCCCAGCAGAACTGCACCAAGAACAGCCCAGACAGCAGCCCAAATACCCTCCAGGCTCTGCGCCTGTGGGCGGAGCCAAGCCAGGCAGAATCGCTCCAATCGAGTCTTTGTCCCCTTACCAGAACCAATGGACCATCAAGGCCAGAGTCTCCTACAAGGGAGACCTCAGAACGTGGTCCAACGCCAAAGGAGAGGGTAAGTTGTTCAGTGTCAACTTCTTGGACGAGTCGGACGAGATCAAGGCAACTGCCTTCAATGATGTCGCCGAGAAACTCTACAAGATGTTGGAAGAAGGCAAAGTCTACTACGTTAGCAAGGCCAGAGTCCTGACCGCCAAGAAGCAATTCAACAACTTGTCTCATCCCTACGAATTGGCTTTTGAGAGAGACACAGAAATCTCTGAGTGTTTCGATACCGCCAACGTTCCTACTTTGAACTTCAACTTTGTCAAGTTGAACCAAATTCAAAACTTTGAGACCAACGCCATTGTGGACGTTATTGGTGCTTTGAAGACCGTCAACCCAGCCTTTCAAATCACCGCCAAGTCCACCGGTAAGGCGTTCGACAGAAGAAACGTCTCCATTGTCGATGACACCGGATTTGCTATCGATGTGGGATTATGGAACAGCACAGCCATTGACTTCAATATCCCTGAAGGTTCCATTGTGGCTTTCAAGGGCTGCAAAATTCAAGAATTTAATGGCAGATCTTTGACCTTGACCCAAGCTGGAACCATGATCGCCAATCCCGAGACCCCCGAATCTTACCAATTGAAGGGCTGGTACGATCACCAAGGTGTTAACGAAAACTTCAAGACCTTGAAGACCGAGGGATCTAATAACCAAGCCTCTAACCGTAAGACTATTGCCGAGGCTGAAGAAGAAAACTTAGGCAAGTCAGACAAGCCCGACTACTTCTCTATCAAGGCAACCATTGGCTTTACCAAGGTCGACAACTTCTGCTACCCAGCTTGTGGCAATGAAGTTCAAAACCAATCTACTCAAAGAGCCGGACAGGTAAACTCCTGTAACAGAAAATTGATCGAGCTCAGTGATGGCGCATGGAAATGTGAAAGATGTGACTTGACCTTCAACGAACCAACTTACCGTTATATTTTCAACTGTTCTGTTATGGACAACACAGGCCAATTGTGGTTGACTTTGTTTGATCAAGAGGCCAAGAAATTGTTTGGAATCGATGCTGGTGAATTGAAAAAATACCAACAAGAAGAAGCTGATGGCTATGGCAAGAAGTTTTCCGAGACTACTTCTAGCATTTTGTTTAAGGAGTTTTCTTTCAGAGTAAGAGCAAGACAGGACAACTACAACGATACTGTCAGAATAAGATATCAAGCCGTTGGTCTTGACGTCATTGACTATAACCAAGAAACCGATGCCTTGTGTAAGGAATTGGATGCTTTGTTGGGTTGAAGTTTTCGCTATGTAATATCTTGGTTATGAGGTTTATTGGATTTCTAATGTATGTATAAAGTAAAGTTATTTGTAGTCTATAATGCCATTATACTCAAGCCAAAACTTTTTCAAGACGTCATTTGCTTGTCTTTGGCCCCTAGTTATCATTAGTTTATTCATGAATTGTTCTGAAGAATTATTGGTAATCTTTTCATTGGTTTGTACCAACTTAGCTAAAATATCAATCAATGATTTCTTGACTAAGGCTGGATATTTGCTAATCAAATTCCGGAACACCAGGTAGTAATGATCTAGATTTGATCTGGGGCTCTCTAAAAATGAGTTCAATAGAGCCTCAATCAAGTTTGTGCACAAAGGACGACCATCGATTATTAGATTGTTCATGAGCATCTGTACTCTTTCATGGTCTAAGCTTTTTCCTCTCTTTAAGGTGATGAAAAGAGTCCAGAATTTAGCCACTGATTTAACCAAAAACGTTTCTTGAAATTTAAGTGACATTAATGCAAACTTAATAATTTCCGATTCAAAAACCGGAAGATGAATCAATAATGCGGGTGCTTTTTCTATAATTGTTGAGAATAAGTCCATCGAAGATTTCATCAAATCGACATCTTCCAAGAACATGCCCAATTTTTCCAAAAAGACTTTGGAAATCATTTGATCTATCGTAGAGGGAGTCAATGTCTTAATATTCGATATGACCAATGTTTCCAACAATTTGAAAAGGTACGGAATCGATGGCAAGTTGGATGTGTTGAACTTGGAGACTAGGAAATCAAAAATTAAATCCAATTCGAATTTAAACGGACCATCAATAGGCTCACCCAAGCCCGATTTTAATATATTACAACATTTTTCAGTGACCAAAGTACTATTGGCCAATGGAGGAAATGATAAGGCGTACCTGTTAACAATCGTAAGAATACGAGATTTCACGCCCAAAATATCCGCCCGCCAGTAAGAACCCACGGACTCTGCCTCTGTGGGAGACAAAAAGTCTTCAAGATCTTCTGGTAACTGAGATGCCTTACCAATTTCGTTAACACAGGATAAAAGACTTATGATGTATTCTTCCAAAATTTCAGCTGGAGTTCCTTGCGAAATTATGGAATCAATTTCATTCATAACTTTCAACGAAATGTCATCTATTTTTTCCACAAGGGAGTGAGTGATCTGACCAAACTTCTCAGGGTCTTTCATCGACTGAGCGATTGATATGTAAGAATTCGCCAATCTTTCTCTAATTAGGTTGTCGATGTCAAAGCTGTTCATCATTTCCACCAAGATGGAATTAATGTCCGGCAAGAACACAATCAAATTCTCCTTCGAATCTTGGCATAGTTTGAGGACCGTTTTGGATGCAATTAACGATAAGTTCTTTGTATCAGATCCTTGTGCCAATATAATTGAGAATAAAAAGCTGAAAGTTGGTGATAAATATCTGCTTCCAGTTTCTGATTTGAAGAAGAAAGGAATAGCTGACAAAAAATTCAACAAGGTCATTTGGCATTGCTTTTCGGAATTCTTGGTACTTTGAAAAACACCAATCAAGTCATTGCTGAATAATTGCTCAATGTATGGTGTCAAATGGTTGGTGGTACCTTCATCATAGAAGGTCAAGTCATCGGTAACCTTGTAAAGGACATAGATCGAAGCTTCTAGATCATAGAGGGTGGACTCGCTTGGAGGGCGCGATAAATTTGATACCACACTTTGACAAAGGTTGGAATATAACGAGGTGTTCAACAAGGAGTACATGAAATTGAACAAATCTGACACTTGCAATCTGTAATGGGCAAATTCGCTATTTGCACCAGGAAACAACCTGCATTTCGACCAGTAGACATTACTGACCCGAATCAAGATTTCGTTTCTTGTGTCCATAAACAGGGCATAGTCATCTTTAAATATTTCCTGGATGATGTTGGCATCGTCAATGTAGGTATTGACCAATTCTTCCCAAAACGAAAGGAAGAGCTCGCTGATGCTTTCGTCTGAAGTGGGGTTGCCTTCTATTCCAGATAGGTTTAGGGCAATGTCAATTACTCGGAACACCTTGGGGTCGGTGATATTTCTTGAAATAAATATGATTTGCAAGTTCAAATATGCAATGATCAAATTGACGTAGTTGTCAATTTCGGAGAAATGTTCCTCGAACATGTCCTTGTCAAGAATGTAATTTTGGATGAAGTTGATACCAAACTGGCCCTCCTCGAACAAAATGGAGTAGAGTAAGGGCTTGATCTCAGCTAGGATGCGCGGATTGGTCTCGATGATTTCAGTCAACACAGTGAACACCTTGTTGATGATCTCAAAGTCCTCGTCGCTGATGCTGGAAGTGGGGGTCAACTGAGCCACCAAGACCTGGAGAAGTGGCTGGACATCTTCGGAGGAGTATCTCTGGGTGGAGTTTCCTTCGGCATTGCTGATGTAAATGATCCACGAGTTGATGCAGTCGATGGTAGCCATCATGACGGTGTGAGGAGGACGGGCTGCTGTAACTATGCGGAGCAACTCGTTGAACTTGGGGAAGACCGAAGTGTAGATCGCTTCGTGGATGGCTGGAGTCGACTCATCTTTCTTGGAAATGTCTTCGATGAGGATGGAATCAATGTATAGGAAGAGGAGAAGCTGGATTTCGCCCAAAGAGCCGAGATCAGGGTGTCCTAGCTTGGCAAACACCTGGTCCACCGGGTCGCTGGCGAGCTTGTCATAGTGGGATATGTACAATAATGACAAGTTGCTGATGAGTTTCTTGATGATGAAGGCATTGGCGTCGAATTCGGCTCTGTCTGGGACCGAAGCTAGGGTAAGGATATGGTCCAGCAAGGAGGAGGTCAACAGGGTGATCTGGGCCGGTGACACGTCAGAACGCGGCCCGAGGTGCGTATTGATGAACACGGTGTACGTGAGGGCGCCAAAGTACTTGCAGTTCTTCCAGGGCTGGTCCAAGAGCACTTGGGCTAGCTGGAGGCCATCTGGAGACTTTTGGAGGAGCTGGAGATGGTCCTGTATGGAGCGGATCTGGGCGGAATCGTTGGAGGAATAGAGAGTCTGGATGCTCTGGGGGTTAGTGGGAATGGAGAATGGACATGGGGAGACTTACTTGGAGCACCTGGTCGATATCCCAGGCCGCCGACATGGGGTTGTGGTAAGAAGGAAGCGGCTGAAAAGGTAGAAGAAAACACGTGAGAACGAACACGTGAGAACGAACACGTGAGAATGAACACATGAGATGGAACACATGAGACGTTGAACGTGGTATATGTCACGTGACCTCGACCACCGCCTCCTCCTCCCTCCCTCGTCTAGTGCTGAACAAGCACTGTACGCCTCCCTATTATACTAGCAACAACCAGATAAACACCCCCACTATCACCTCCATCACACCCGCCCTTTTGGAAGCCAGCTCTCCTGCACCTGCCGTTTGTATTCTGCACTTTCCTCTCCCTCCTGCACCTGTCCGCTTATCCTGCACCGGCCAGGGCCCCATACGTATGAGGCAACACCAGTCGCAGAAATCCATTTACAAATACCCAGCTCCCCAATCACTTACTCCTTCATTCCACTCTCCACCTACCATGTCTAGAGTGTCCCGAGGCCAGTGTGCCAACTGCACCTGTTCACCTGGATTGTTGTCGCGTACCAACCGTCGGTCCACGCTCTTTGCCCAGAAGATTAACCTCAAGAGAACCATCAGTGGCTCGGGGTCCCGTAGCGGCTCGAGAAAGGCGTCTGTTTTCACTATCGACGCCAGTCTGTTGTGTGTGCCCGAGACCAAGGAGGTCAACACGTCCAAGCGCTTGGAGGCGTTGCGCTTGAAGATGGCGCAGTACAACCTCGGGGTGTACATTGTGCCCTCGGAGGACCAGCACCAGTCGGAGTACGTCAGCGCCATCGACCAGAAGCGCAGTTTCATCTCCGGGTTCCTGGGCAGCGAGGGTGTGGCCATCGTGACTCGCGACGTAACTTCGATGAACGAGGTCCCCGACGGCTTGGCCGCCCTCTCCACCGACGGCCGCTACTTCAACCAGGCCGCCAACGAGTTGGACTTCAACTGGTTGTTGTTGAAGAAGGGCGTTCCCGGCCAGCCCACCTGGGAGGACTGGTCCATTAAGCAGGCCATTCAGTTGAGTTTGGACAGCGGCGATAAAGTCAACATCGGTATCGACCCCAGACGCATGGCCTATCTGTTGTACGAGAAGTTTGCCAAGCTGATCGAAGCCGCGTTGGCCGAGCCCGCCAACAGCAAGGCCGAGGTCGAGCTTGTCGCCGTCGGCGACAACCTCATCGACCAGATCTGGGAACAGTTCGAAACCCTCCCCCCTACCCCGGAGCGCAAGATCTTCAAGTTGTCCGACGACATCACCGGAGAGACTGCTGAAAGCAAGATCCAACGTATCAAGGAAGCCACCTTCAAGAACAATGTCGAGGGCTATGTTGTCACCGCGTTGGACGAGATTGCCTGGTTGTTGAATTTGCGTGGCCAGGACATCGAGTACAACCCCGTCTTTTTTGCATTCCTTATCATCACCAAGAACGATGGCTACAAGTTGTTCGTGGATGCCGAGGCCCTTGACGACGAAGTCAAGGACTACTTGACCAAGTGCGGAATCTCCTTGTTGCCCTACACCTCATTCTACTCTACCTTGCACTCTATTTCCAAAGACTTCAACCTCACCAACAAGCAGTTCTTGGTTGCCAACAACTCCAGTTGGGAAGTGGTGAGAAACTTGAAGTGTTCGTTCGAGCAGTCATTGTCCCCAATCGAAGATATCAAGGCCGTCAAGAACGAGGCCGAGCAAAGAGGTGCCAAGTCCGCCCATTTGAAGGATGGCAGAGCCTTGATCAAATTCTTTGCTTGGTTGGAGGAACAATTGATTGTGCATCAGGAATTGGTAGACGAGTGTGCTGCCGATGACAAATTGACTGAGTTCAGAAAGGAAGAGGAAAACTTCATGGGATTGTCGTTCTCAACAATTAGTGCCACCGGTGCTAACGGTGCTATCATACACTATTCTCCCGTCAAGGGCCAGTGTGCTACCATTAATCCTAACAAGATTTACTTAAACGACTCCGGCTCCCAATTCTTGGAGGGCACCACCGATACCACTAGAACCATCCATTATGGAGAGCCTACTTCTGAAGAAATCAAGAACTACACCCTTGTTTTGAAGGGAAACATTGGTTTGTCTACGTTAAAATTCCCCGAATTGAGTACTGGTAACTTGATTGATTCTATTGCAAGAGAACACTTGTGGAGGCACGGTTTGGATTACGCTCATGGCACCTCGCATGGAATTGGTGCTTTCCTCAATGTTCATGAAGGTCCTATCGGCATAGGCCCAAGACCAAATGCTGCTGTGAATCATTTGAAGCCCGGTCATCTCATTTCGAATGAACCTGGTTACTATGAAGATGGTGAATACGGTATCCGTATTGAGAATGTGATGATTATCAAAGATAGTGGTTTAATTTTCAACAACAAGCACTTTTTGGAGTTTGAGACAATTACCAGGGTTCCATTGTGTAGGAAGTTGATCAATGTAAACTTGTTGAATGATGAAGAGTTAACTTGGATCAATGAATACCACACTACAATTTGGAACGAATTACATGAATCTTTTGATCCAAAGAGCTACACTTACAAATGGTTGAGAAGAGAAACTACTCCCTTGGTCAAGAGATGAGTAATTCAGAAAAGTGATGTTTAGTTTATGAATATGAGGTTGTAATTCTAAAATGTGTAAATTAATTATTATTTATTCCTCAAAGAGAATTTGGATTTCTTCGATTCTCCTCTTTCTTCTTTCTTCCTCTTCAGCCCCAACTGCTTCTCCTATTTGTTTCTTTCTTTCTTGAATTTTCAACATCTTTGTTTCTATGCTATTTTCGACGATGAACCGAATTACTTTGACTGATTCATTTTGTCCAATTCTATGGATACGATCAATTGCCTGGTCTTCCACACTAGGAGACCACCAAGGGTCCATCATGAACGCTCTGGAAGCAGTAGTTAAATTCAAACCGACGCCACCTGCTTTCAAGGACAAAAGTAAGACTGTGATAGAATTCATTGATTTAACATTCGAGTTGAATTTATCCAAGACCTTTTGTCGTTCAGCTAGCTGAAGTCTTCCATCAAATTTATACACCACAAAGTCTTTTCCTCCTTGAATTTTAAGTTCATTCTCGATAATGTCCAAATATGAAGAAAACTGTGAGAAAACAATTACCTTTTCACCTGGATTTTGTAATTTCACTAATCTTAAGTGATTAATCAAAGCCTTAATCTTAGAGGATTCTTTATCTGGATCATATAAATAGACCTGAAATTGAAACTTCTCGGATGGGTCATCAACTTGAGTATTGGTGTGAAATCTGATCTCCTTTTTGCTAGTCTCTTTGGACCTGACCTTGAAAAGCTTGTATTTTGAAATAGGGTCTCGACAATTAGGACAAAAGCTTTCTTTATCTTGTTGATTCTGAAAGTCAATATGTTCTATGATACAATTCAAACAGAATGAGTGGCCACAGGAAGTGACAGTAAGTTCACCAAACGTAATTGGGGACTGGGTGCAAATTGAGCACTCTGAATCCTCCACATTAATTTTTGAGTACAATGGATACATTACTTGATGCATTTCAGTATCATTCTTGAACTCTGGATTTTTAGAAGATTCGGCCAAGAATGTCTTCAACTCATCTGATACATCTTCTTGTTCAAGAGTGTCATCCTCCATTTCATGAGAAGTTCCAACTAAATCCATGTGACAGCAAATTTGTCTGAGTCTTAAAATATGAGTTAAAATTTGAGAATATTGTTTCAAAAGTTGGCCAGATTGCATACCTTCCTTGAAAGATTTATTAGCTCTTGCTTTGAACCAATTATAAAGTTTTTCTTCCTTACCATTGAATTTTATATTTTCGATAGTAACTTCCTTGGGAGGCAATTCAACCATTGGTCTTCCATCTTTCTGTTTCATATTCTTAGTTCTTCTTAAGAATATTGGTTCAAGGATTGATTTAATAACATCTAAAGTTTGTGAAATTTTCTTTTGCTCAAAGGGTAAAGTAACGAACGTTTTCCAGTATGAAAAATTGCACCATGGATCAAGTTCCAAGAACTTAACCAATGAGTACAAATCATCCAAACGATTAATGATGGGTGTCCCAGTAAGAGCCCATTTTCTCTGCAGGGAAAGCTCATAGATAGACTTTGCACTCTTGGTACTTCTATTTCTTATATTATGTGCTTCATCCAAGATAATTCGAAAATAATTCACAGAATAAAGTCCCATTTGTGGTAATTCCCCGTCCACATTCCTATGCTTTGTAATCCTGGTATATTCATTCACGATGGTACCATATGTCGTCAATATCACCACAGGGATATTTTCACTATTTGAACAAAGTCTAGACTTTAAATTGCTCTCTGTGGAGTCACCATAATAAATATAACAGTAATGATTTTTGTTGTTGTTAGCTTTATCAAATTCCAGTTTCCATTGGGACAAAAGGGACATGGGGACAACAATTAAAGTTGTCTTTGAGGCATAAGGACGCTTTGAGCTTGTAGGTGGATCCAAATCATATGGAACCGAGTTTATTAATGCTAAGGCAGAAATGGTCTTTCCTAATCCCATTTCATCTGCAAGTATACCTCCTCTAAGTGTAGATTTGATGAGCGGCTTTTCAACAGATAATTCTCCGTTATACATATTTGCATAAAAATACCTTTGCAGAGTTTGCGATTGAGATTGACTTTGAGTATTAGTTGGGGTCACTGACAGTGCAGATGTATCCCTTGGCCACCTGTATCTTCTCCACAATGGGTTCATCATTCCTTCTTCTCTTTCCTTAATATTATTTATGGATTGAGTTGATAAGGTCAGTATTCCTGTTTCATCTTCGGAAGAGAGAATTTCTAGCGCCGCTACTTCCTTCTCTCTCGTCAACATCCAGGATAAGCCGTGCTTTTGGTATGTCCTTAAATCCAACTTGAAATTTTCTTTTGGAGGTTTGGTAGTTTCGGGTAAACTATTAAGTAAACTGGACTGGTTGTTTTCCTGGTAGAACTGTTTCAATTGATCGATATTGACGTGATCAACTGGTTTAATGTCTGGTGCATCTTCGTCTAATTCGCTGTCGGTATCCAAACTAATTGGCTCTGCCGTTTGGTCTGCTGAAATTTGTACGGATTCCGTCGTTTCGGTATCTGCTGAAGAATCGTCCATCAATTTTGTTGGTTTAATGCTAAGGGTATCAAATAATCTTGATAATGCAAACTGTCTCAATCGCAAAACTGATTCTTTGTCAGATTCAGTACTGAAATCGAATTTGCTTTTTATGGCTTGAGTTTTCTGTCTTTTGAACGATCTTAAATCATCCGAAGCTCCAACCTCCGGCTCATTCGAATGGAATGCTGTGTTTCTCAAAAAGATGTCCACTTGAATGAAAAATGAATCACCAGTTGAGAGTCTGGTTTTGGTGGTTTCAATGACTGTGGCATCAAACGATGCAATATTGAGATCGAGAAGTGGAGCGAAGATACGAGTCAAGTCCTCGGGGATTCTTGCGATTTCTCTTCCGGGGTCTCTGTCGTCTTTTGGAACCGTGCATAACCGGATGATGGAGCTATTGCTGATATTGGACTTCTTGGGAATAAGACGCTTCAAAATGAGCTTTTCGGAAAATTGGAGTGGTTTCATCGTGGGCCTAGTGGCCCATGCTTGAATAGGGAGAGATCCGATGAACTTATGCCAGGAGTTGGCCTCGATCTCTTCCTTGATTCTCGAGGATGCTTCTTGCATGCGATGCATGAGATTGTCTACTTGCGAGCTGGAATCGGCCGATGAATCTATGGAAAGAAGGTCGTCCTGAAGCACTTCCTTGATATCTTTCGGATCAACCCCATTGAGATATTCGTTAATGGAGAGTCGAATGTAGTTGGGCTGGTTGAAATATTTGGTGAACAAGTACTTGAGAATTCTCGGCGAAATTGAGCCCACCAAGTTGGATATTTGGCTCTCGAAAAGCTCGAACTTGATGGTATCTGGATGGGCTGGAATCTGGGATATTGCTGGAGTTGATGGTGGTAATTCGCGTCTTTCTTGTGGTTGAGCTGACGGTTGATCTTGGTCATCTTCGCTGTCCAGAACAAAGAGAGAATTCTCTTTTTCCTGGATTGCAGGAGCTTGTGGAACCGGTAGATCCAGTGGACGTTGAGATGCTACCATAGCATCGATGAAGAAGCGTTTCTTTTCCACTGGCATAGATGGTCTGTCTCATCTGGTTTAGAACAGAAGGAAGTACGCGTATCTGTCACGTGAGGAGATGGGACGAAGAGGTCCCAGTATAGTGGGGATCATGATTCAAACGAAGAAGGAACGGGGTATGGATATGAGGGAAAGAACAAAGATGTTACGGTTTTAGGAGACGGGCTGGAATGATGGGTTGATCTTGTATGAAAACGGCATCTAGAGCTTCTTGGCTGCGAATCTGGCATTGAAAATTGAACTACTATGGTATCACCAGCGATCGGAACAAACTCATCGATCCATTGTAGTTGGTGGACTGTATGTGGCTCAAGTGGTTGGTTTTCACTACTATTAACTGATATGCACTGAATCAATCATAATTGTCTGCTAATATTCGAGTGAAGTCATACTGTTATCACCCTCTGCCCTTATCTTCCCAGCACCAAATACACTTTCCACTAGTGTGTATCATTAAATCACCTGTCTACAATAATTCTCATATTACATTCACTCCATAGAATCATTCCAATTCTGAGAATCCTCACTTGACACCTGATCCATTGGACCCTGCCGATTCCCATTTTCACTCTTCTCTCAGTTCATTCCCCGACCCAACCCAACAAAGAAAGATCTGCAATACCAGCATGCGGCGTCAGACTGAGGGGCAACCTCTAACGGTAAGAGACGGCGTCGTATTTTTGGTCTCCACATCAGCCAATGGCCATTTCTCGTCTTTTCTGGGGTAATGGTGCTCGGTTTTTTGCACCCTGACAGGTTCTTCCTAATTTGACCGAGCCGTGCCTTGCCGCACACCTCCGCTTATTTCGCTACATCTGGACATTTTTCTTGCGATTACTCACACCTGCCTCAACTATATATAGAGGCCAAGATAACCTTTTGCAGCATACCCCTGGGTTTTTCCTTTCCCTTTTCCCTTCTCCTTTTCCCTTTACCCTTTTCCTTATCCATTGAGCCCAGACTGTCGCCACAATGTCACAACCTAAGGACTTGACCCACTTGCTCTCTGTCGAGGCTAAGTCCAGAAAACCTTCTGTCCTCAAGTCCGCCTTCAAGTACTACAACCAACCCGGCATCTCCTTCTTGGGCGGCGGTTTGCCCTTGCCCAACACCTTCCCCCTCCACAAGGTCACCGCCGAGGTGCCCTCGCCAGGCTTCACCGAGGGCATCTCTGCCCAGGTCACTGACGCCAACAAGACCGTGGTGGAGATCTACAAGCTGGCTGCCCTTAATGACCCTGCCAACAATGACGTCGAGTTGGCCCGCTCCTTGCAATACGGCTACACCGAGGGACACACCGAGTTGGTCGCCTTCTTGCGCGAGCACACCGACATGATCCACAAGGTGCCCTACAACAACTGGAACGTCGTCACCACCATCGGCAACACCGAGTCGTGGGACTACACCTTGAGAAACTTCTGCAACCGTGGCGAAACCATCTTGGTCGAAGAATTCACCTTCCCCTCGGCGTTGGAGTCCGCCCACGCCCAAGGCGTCAACACTGTTCCCGTGCCCATGGACCAGGAGGGTCTCCTTCCCGAGGAACTCGCCCGCATATTGGACGCGTGGGAGGGCCCCAAGCCCAAGTTATTGTACACCATCTGCACTGGTCAGAACCCTACTGGTTCCTGCTTGAACGCCCAGAGAAGAAAGGAGATCTACGACATTGCATGCAAGCACGACATCATCATCGTCGAGGATGAGCCCTACTACTTCTTGCAGATGGACACCTACACCACCGACAAGGATGCCAGACTGGGCAACCAAGTCCACTCGCACGAGGAATTCATCAAGTCCTTGGTTCCCTCGTTTATCTCTCTCGACGTGGAGGGCAGAGTCCTCAGATTGGACTCCTTCTCCAAGGTCATTGCTCCCGGTCTCAGACTCGGTTGGATCGTCGGCCAGGACGTGTTGTTGGAGAGATTTGTCAGATACCACGAGGTGTCCATCCAGGCCCCATGCGGCTTGTCACAATCCATCACCAACGGTTTCTTGCAAAGATGGGGCCAATCGGGTTACTTGGACTGGCTCATTGGCTTGAGAGCCGACTACACCCGCAAGAGAGACGTCGCCATGGACGCGCTCAACGCCCACTTCCCCTTGGAAGTCGTCAGCCACTTGCCTCCTGTGGCAGGCATGTTTTTCACCTTCAACATTGCGGCTTCCAAGCATCCCAAATTCGAGGAACTCGGCAGCGACCCCCTCAAAATCGAGGACTTGGTTTACAACCAGGCCATCAAGCAGGGTGCTTTGTTGATTCCAGGCTCGTGGTTCAAGGCCGAGGGCCAATCTGAGCCTCCACAGAAGCATTTGGTAGCCAAACAAAGAGATGATATCTTCTTCAGAGGTACTTATGCGGCCATTCCTTTGGATGAATTGGTCAAGGGACTTGAGAATTTCGGAAAAGCCATCAAGATTGAGTTTGGGCTTTGATTGTATAATAAATGAATAGAATAGAATTAGAGGTAGAATTGAATTATAGGTACTGAAGACTTAGAGTGTCTCGCCATTGTATTTATATTGGAGACAGTCTGCCACTCTGAAAATCAAACGGTTTGAGGGGAAACATCATACAACAATAAATAAATATAAAATCAAGCATGCGACTAAGCATTCCAATAAGCCCTACAATCAATTACATAAAACCCTCTAATACCAGCTGTCTCTTTCCATCCTTCTTATCCTCTATTTCTCTATTTCTTTCCTATTCATTTCTGTCCCCACATTGTTCGCACACTCTGTACAAAATTCATCGCGTTCATCTTTGAATCTCTTGTTGTTTCGTCTCTGTTTTCACCACAGCGTCTACACATGCAAATCCTCAAGCTACCGTATTTCGGTCACAAGAGTAAGTCCCCTAGGTTCCAATGCTTTCGTTACTAACATTCAGCTGAAAACAAAAACATAGAGTGTTATTCGGTGACCATCAACGCAGATGGAACCAGGCTCGCCTCAGGTGGATTGGACGGAAATGTCAAGATCTGGGATACAAAACACATCCTTCTGCATGCAGCCTTGAGCAAGACATCGGGTACATCGGGCTCCAAGAAGAAGAAACAAGAGAAGTCGGTAGAACCCCCCATTGACATCGACCCATCCATGAGAAGACCCCTATGCTCAATGAGCAGACACAACGGTGTGGTGACCTCGGTCAAGTTCTCTCCCGATGGGCGGTTCTTGGCTTCGGGCTCTGACGACAAGATCTGCTTAATCTGGGAGAAGGACGAGGAGGTCAGGGGCCAGAAGCAGTTTGGCGAGGCTGAGGCTGATCTCGAACATTGGACTGTTCGGAAGAGATTGGTCGCTCACGACAACGATATCCAGGACATTTGTTGGTCACCCGACGGGTTGCTCTTGGTGACCGTCGGATTGGACCGGCTGATCATCATCTGGAACGGCCTCACATTCGAGAGAATCAAGCGGTACGACATCCACCAGTCCATGGTCAAGGGTATAGTCTTTGACCCCGCAAACAAGTTCTTTGCCACAGCATCCGACGACAGAACGGTCAGAATCTTTCGCTACTACAAGAAGTTGAACGATACCGCCACCTACGAATTTCAAATGGAACACATAGTCATAGAACCCTTCCGCAAGTCGCCCTTGACGTCCTATTTCAGAAGAATGAGCTGGTCTCCCGACGGACAACATATCGCCGTTCCAAACGCAACCAATGGTCCTGTCTCTTCCATAGCCGTCATTAACAGAGGCAATTGGGGCACTGACATTTCGTTGATTGGCCATGAGGCACCATGTGAGGTTTGTGCATTTTCCCCAAGACTTTTCGAAATCGGGGGCTCCAACAAGAAGACAAAGGATAAAAGCAATTTCACAACCATATTAGCAACAGCCGGTCAAGACAGAACTTTGGCAGTGTGGAGCACTGCAAATAGCCGGCCAATCGTGGTTGCTCAAGATATTGTCGATGGCTCCATTACAGACATGTGCTGGTCGCCAGATGGACAGACTATTTACTTCTGCTGCCTTGATGGGTCAATTACCTGTGTTATCTTTGACTCTCAGGAGCTTGGTGAAGTGGTTAGTGAAGAAATTATCGATTCTCAACTTCACAAGTATGGTGCTGATCGAGATGCAGCAATCTTTCCAGAGAGTGTGGAACAGTTATTGTTGGAGCAAAAAGCGGGATTGGAAACTTCGGCCATTCCCAGCAATAAGATAGAGCCCAAGCCTCTACCAGAGAAAAAAATTAACGAAATGGAAACTAAGATGAATGAAAAGCTACCCAAAGGTGAGGTTACAACTCTTGAAATGCCCGCAATGGTTAACAATTTGACACCAAAGCAATTGAACAAGCTCACGCAAAGTGTTACAATCAAGAACGGTAAGAAGAGAGTTGCTCCTTTATTGGTTCAAGCTTCGACAAAGAAGGAATCCATTCTGAGTTCAGCTAAGAATAAAGTCCTCAAGAAGATCCAAGTGAACTACAAGTTATCTCAACCATCTTATTTAATTCCACGGTTGGGAGTGAACACTTCGGTACATGGAATCAAACTCAAAAACGTCAGCAATCACGATGCAGCTTTGAATGAAAACGCCGCAGAAGACAACGATAATGAAGATATGGGCATCGATGAGACGAATTCTACGAGCATAAATCAAAGTAATGTATCTGAGGCTGCATTGAGAAGACAGAGAATGAAATTAAAGCGTTCGATTTTGGAATCAAAATATCCCACCTGTTTCAAACAAGTTACTAATCTCCCCGAATCGTTGTTCAACAATCAAGTCATTGTGAATAACGAGATAACTAATCTTTTGCGGCGGTTGTCAAAGAATTCGGACTCTCAACCTGAAATCACGAATTTGACCACTATTGATATTGATGAGGATTTGCTATTCTCTGTTATAATCAATGGAGTGGAACACACACATTCATCTAATCCGATTTTGGATGACTCGGAAGATTCAAAGAAAATCATCACCACAATAGAAGTAAGAAACGGACAAGGCTGGTCGGTTCGAGAGAACGAATTCGAATTGAATGAGAGTATAGATTTCAACGATCCGACCAGAGTGATTGTATCAAACACCAATCACAACGAGTCCAGAGAATATGTGTTGTTCTTCCCGTTCAAGATCCAGCATGCATTGCCTATCACGATTGACCAAGAATTACGATACATCGTTCTCGTTTCCTTCAAGGGCACTGTGCAAATCGTTCATGCCAAAACAGGAAGTTTCTTTTGCCCTAACCTTGAGCTTGGAGAGAATATTTTGTATGCAAACAACAAGAGCGGGTATTTGATGCTCGTCACCAGTTCAGGCTTAATCTACAGTTGGAAATTGGGAGGACCAAAGAGAATGGAAGGAATTCTCAAGGGAGTATCGGTGGCACCAGTGTTGAACAACATCCAAATACCACAGGCTTCATCACTGGAATCAGCCAGTGAATCCAAAAAGGCTGTTCACGTCCTTCTTCCGAATATCAAGGTGCTTGACATAAATCCAGTGGATGGAACGCCGTTCGTCGTTGTCGATACCACAGGCGAGATCTATTCATACTCGATTGACTTGTGCACATGGACAATGGTGGTAGATACCTGGTCGTTCTTGGCTCTCCAAGATGCCGAAGTGGAGAAATCGGGCGTATCTTCGGAAATCAAGCAATTAATTGCCAGATCCTATGACGACTTTAAGGAAAATGTCAAGAGGGCGAGGGTCAACACCTACAGCTTCACTGAGGAATCACAGGAGCTCCGTGAATCCATGCAAGAACGTTTCTTCGAGGTTTTGGAGTTGCATACACAGTAACAGATGATTCGATGAGATGGAGTTGCATTCACAGTACCGATGATTCTACGAGATGTAGACTTACACTGGTGTAACGGATGGTGCATTTTATAGAGTATATTATACGTTAAAGTAGTGCGTGGCGGGTCATTGGCCCTTCAGCCTAATGGTCTAGGTTTATTGATGGTCAATTAGGCGAATAGACCATATGGGCATGTTGTTTCTTGTGAGCTTTGTCGCTATTTGACATTTGATAAGACCTGTTCACAAGACTTGGTGAGGACCTAGTTGATTATTTGACCTTGTTGGCCTTTGCTGGCTTCTCTGCCTCCTTCTTTTCTTGCTTCTTTTTTCCCTCTTTGTCCTTGGCTTGTGGTTCGACGGGCTTGGCCAATTTCTTCTGGAACGGATACGTCACCAAGACCGTAGCTGACGACAACACACTGCTCACGGCATACATCCAGATGGTCAAACCGACTCCGCCGGTCTTGATGAAGGGCAAGGCCAAGAACCACTCGACATAGTAGGGCAACACGCCTGTAGGCAAGTAGAAGAGCACCGACTTGCGGAAGAAGATGCGGAAGACCCAGATGGGTGCGGTGGTGGTCAACATTAACACCAAGCCGACCACACGACTCACGGTGGCCTTGTTCTGCGAAAGCAGCTCTTCCAAGGTCTTGATTTCAGCAGCCAACTTGTCGGCCTCACGGTTCAACTTGGTCCACTTGGCGTACTGATCCTGGGCACTGATGGCACGTTTCTCGCGATTGACACGGGCAAGTTCGCCCTTCTTGTGGTGGTAGGCCGAGAAGTGTTTCAGCCCGAACAAGGCGCCGTGCTGGAGGTACTGGTTCCAGGCAAAGTCCTGCAACGTGGACTTGCCTATGGTATTGGCCACGTGCTTGAGCACGAGGACAAGCAACACCAGGACGAGAATGGTGTAGGGATGGAAGTCCAACATATGGAGAAAGTACTTTCTATCTTAGGTATAGACGGAGCTTTGCGAATTGTCTCACTACTCTGTATTCTCTCTTACTATCTGTTTTCTCTTTTTCCACCCTCACTCACTGCCTCTGTGTAGGAAAAACTTTTATACAAAAATTCGTGTAAGGGTGAGCAGTCTGTCTTCACAACACCGCCACTTTCCAGGATCTATTGCCGAATCCACCCGGCAAGCCGCTCCAGCACCACCTCACGACCGCCCTAGGCCCGGAGCTCAGCACAGAAACACGCCAGCTCGGCCCCTTGCCCCTACTACGTTCTTTCCAGCGTCTCCATAGCCTCCATTTCAGCGTCTGCATTTCCTCCTTTCAGTGTCTACATTTCCCACCGTCCAGAGTCTCCATCTGCACAAACCATGCCCAGCGACCAAGAAGAAGACTACATACCCTGGATCCAGCAGTTCTGCGAGGCGTTTGCCCACGACTACTTCGTGCCCGTGGTGCAGGAGTTCATCGAGGACGACTTCAACTTGACCGGCTTGTCCCTGCAGGTGCCCTACTACCGCGAGGCGTTGTACACCATCTTGGACTACCAGGTGGACACCGCCGAGGACAACGACAGCAGCATCACAAACGGCGGCCCTGCCCTCCGCGGCGTGCAGGCCAAGGCCAAGTCGGAGTTGCCCAACAAGGCGCTCCTCTCGCGCCTGGCCGACCTCTTGTACGGCCTCATCCACGCCCGCTACATCACATCCAAGCCCGGGTTGACGGCCATGGCCACCAAGTTCGAGCGCAACGAGTTCGGCTCGTGCCCGCGCTTCTACTGCGACGGAATGCATTTGATTCCCGTGGGGTGCACCGACATCCCCGGCCAGGAGATTGTCCGGTTGTATTGCCCCTGCTGCAACGACATATACTTACCCTCGAGCTCGCGCTACTTGAACATCGACGGTGCGTTCTTCGGCACCACCTTCCCCGGGTTGCTCGTCAAGATGTTCCCCGAGATCGAGAACCAGTGTCGCATCAGAATAAATAAGTTCAACCAGAACGAGTTCGGGTTGAAGCTCTTCGGCTTCAAGATCAACGAGTTGAGCAACAGCGGCCCCCGCATGAAGTGGTTGAGAATGCACCCCAAGTCCGAGCAGGAAAAGCTCGAGTACGAGACCTGCGAGTACCAGGTGCCCGCCGACGACTTCGACTCCGAGGTGGAAGACGACAGCGACGAGGGCGAAATAATTGACGATGACGACAAAACAATGGCCAGTGATGAGAACTAATCCATCACGCGCCCGTGGGCGTAGGGTATCATCAAGGACCACCTCTAATATAGTTTATAGTTGAGCAGAGCAGACAGGTATCCTACCTCCTATTTAATGCTACAAATTTATAGATCTTGTGTACAATAATATAACTGTTATCTTAAAGAATCATAATAGACTAGAAAGAAGGTTCTAGATAAGTAGGTCAAGGACCATTTTTAGTAATGTAAGGTTATTGGATGAAGACCAACTTTCATTACATGTCTTCCTAAAATCGTATGTTGAGTAAGTGGGGCAATAGCCTTTTTATTAGCTGGTAATACAGTTTGCATTATATCATACCTTAGTCTATGGGAAAACCAATTTCAAAGACTGGTCAATAAAGTTATCCTTAAATCAAATTTAAGTCAATGGGCAAGACCTTTTCACTAAGACTAGCGATACTTGTCTTGGGTTTGGGCTTTTTCACTAAGACTAGTGATACTTATCATGGGTTCGGGCCTTTACCTTTACTTTAATGGGTCAATGAGGTTAGTCCAAAAGTTATTAACTGAGATATCCTCCATAATTCAATACAGTAAACTCGTATATTAAATGGACTGGGCCTTTTGCTTTATATCTCATTTCAATGCGTCAAGTGGACGGGCTTTCCGGGCTCCCATTCTTTGATGGCGTTCTGTATGTTGACCCAGTACTTCAAGCGGATGGCTTCCATCATCAACTCGTTCCAGTTGGAGGGCACCCACTCCACCTTGATAAGTTTCTCTATTTTCTCCTCACTTTCCTGGACCCGCTGGTCGTTTTCCCGGGCCAAGTCGTCCAACTCCGATTCCAGCTCGGCCATTTCCAATGCCTCGTGTGCTTCAATCACTGTGAGAAGCATGTCCTTGTATTCGAGCGACGACTGGGGCGATTCCGACTGGAGCCGGGCAATGATGTCCTTGGAGTTCTCGTCCTGCGTGATGTCGATGTTTTGGGGGTGGTTGACCTGGATCAAGTGGGCCACTCTGGAGTATGGGTTTCGCAAGGTGGTGTATGCTCTGTTGATGACACTGGAGAGACCGGCGTCGGCGGATGCCGGCTTATTTCCGAGTGCAGCCGATCCCATGACTATATCGGGGTGGTTTTCACTCTGCAATGCCCGGTATTCCCTTCTCAAGCCCTTCAAGCTGACTTGGAAAGGGTCCTGGGGAGGGCCTCCATGGGGAAAAGTCTGGGGGAAAAGGGTGAAAAACGAGGTTAGTGGGGTAGGTGGTGGGGCCAGGCTGAGGCCTCGGAGCCCGAGGCCACGGCGGACGAGCGTTTGGGGGCTGAACCGGGCCGTCATAGTGCAGAGTTGCAGATGGAGAAGAATCTGGAGAAAGCAAGTAAATGTCACTCCATGATTTCGGACATCGCGACATCGCGACATTGGGGCATCGGGTCTGACTACTGGAATAACGTTATTGTTGGAACAGAGCCGCCATGTTCAAGAAGAGGGTGGCCAAAGCGGATTCTGCGGCATTCAAGCGCAAGCGTGAGGCTGACTCTGGCGATGAGCTCGATCTCGAGGTCGGAAAAGTGACTCTGGCTGCCTCTGCTCCTTTGCCTCTGTTCAAGAAGAGAGTCAAGATTGCCCCCCGAAAGGTCACCAAGGAGGTGTTCCATGGAGATAATGACAGTGCAGAGACACCCAAACCATCGCCTGAAGAGGCTCCGGTCGAAACAAAGCCCAAATCTGCCGTCAAACCGGCACCGGCCCACATCAAGACCCTCACCTTGACGGACTTCCAGCCAGATGTGTGCAAGGACTTCTTGCAGACGGGATACTGCGGTTACGGCGACACGTGTAAGTTCCTCCATATCAGGGAGGAGCTGCGCCAGAAGAAGCCCATCGACAAGGCGTGGGAGGAGGTGGGAACCAAGGCTGCTGTGACAACTGCTGAAGAGGGCCCTGCGCCCTTCAAGTGTGTGTTGTGCAAGAACGACTACACCAGTCCCGTCAAGACGCAGTGTGGCCACATCTTCTGCAAGACGTGTTTCCTTGGACGCTACAAGAAGAAGCTGGCGTGTTTTATTTGTGCAAAGGAGACCACCGGCATCATCGTGCCGGTTTCGAGTAAGGAGTTGGCCCGACTCACTAAGTCATAATAGCAATCAGATGTCATAAAGAGATAGCAATAGAACCGACATGATGAAGACATAGTAATAGGACAGATATTAGAAGCTTATGGACAGATATGCATACGATACTATCTCATCTCACCCAGTCACCACCCCATTGTTCACTACATTGCACCTTTCCTTCATTGCACCTTTCCTTCGTTGCACCTGTCCTTCATTGCACCTGTCCTTCATTTCATCCTTCTTCCACCCTATCATCTACCACCCAGTCTCATACACACCCTTCAAATACCGAAGTTTCCGCTCATGTCATATGACCCCAAAATCCAACGCGACAGAGCAACCTACCACTTACACCATGTCGCAATTGCAGGGCCAGATGGAGAGCATTCCCGGCTACGGCGTGGCCATGGACTACTTCAACGACTACGCCGGCGAGCACTTCAACGGCCGCAACCCCTACGAGGACAAGCAGGGCAACCGGTTGCGGCTTCCGGAGTCTGCCACCAAGGAGGAGCACAAGGTGTGGAAACGGATCCAGAGCAAGGCCTGGAAGCACGACAAGTGCTTCTTGGGCCTGTGCGGCGTGGGCCTCGACTGCGGCGTCGGCTATGCGCCCATCGTGTCGATCTTGCCGGTGGTTGGGCCCATCTTCATGTATGCCACGCATTCGCGGCTCATCAACATCGCCGAGGAAAAGGTGCCGGTTCCCACCAAGGTCGCGGCCAAGATCCACTCGGTGATGCTCTTGGACTTGTTCCTCACGCTCACTCCGGTGATTGGCGCGTTCTTCAGCTGGTTGAACGGGTGCTCCACCAAGAGTGCTGCCATACTCTACGAGCACCTCTTGACTGAGGTGCGCCAGCGCGACCAGAACAAGAGGCCAGCATACCTCGGTACAGGGCCTATCAGCGAGGAGCCGCCGGCGGTTCCTGCACCGTCGATGCCGGCGTCCCGCTTGCACCAGTACTATCGGCCTGCTAGGGCCACCAGGGCGGCACCACAGTCGAACAGAGGGGCTCTGCAGCCCAGCATCGAGGTAGGCCGACAGCAGATGGGTATAGTCTAAAATAATATATTCACATAGTCAGACTTGTACTGCGTGGGTCATGTGACTGTATCATGTGACCATATCATGTGTCTACATCGATATCACCTGTTCCTGTCCATTGATCCTGCCAATTCATCTGCACGTGCTCTCTTCCTATCACCATGTTTGAACGTCCTGACGGAATTGAAGAGTGCCGGATCTGGATCGACGGCTGCTTCGACTTCACCCACCACGGTAAGTGATCCTCCAACTTCCCCCTTCTTCCCCCCTTTTTTCCCTGTCTTCTACTAACCCCAGGCCATGCCGGTGCCATGTTGCAAGCCCGCCAGTTGGGCAAGGAATTGTATGTGGGCGTCCACTCCGACGAGGAGATCTTGAAGAACAAAGGCCCCGTGGTGATGCGCTTGGACGAGCGCATGACCGCGGTCGAGGCGTGCAAGTGGTCCACCCAGGCCATTGCCGACGCTCCCTACGTGACGCTGCCAGACTTCATGAGCAAGCACGGTTGCAAGTACGTGGTGCATGGCGACGACATCACCACGGACGCCAACGGCGAGGACTGCTACCAGACCGTGAAAGACTTGGGGTTGTTTGTCGTGGTCAAACGGACGCCCAACATCTCCACCACCGACTTGGTGGGCCGCATGTTGTTGATGAGCAAGCACCATCACTATCTCCCCATAACCGCCAAGAACGTCGGAACCCACGCGCTTTTGGAAAAGGACCAGGTCGACCGCTTCGCCAAGTACGCCACCGACAGCACCGGCTTGCAGCCAGGCTCCGGCATCTACTTGAACGTGGACGAGCCCACGCCGCTCCAGCAGCTCGTGGCCCCTTCTGAGGCAGTCCACTCCAAGTACAAAAAGGTCTACTACGTCGACGGTGGCTTTGACTTGTTCCACCCCGGCCACATCGAGGCATTGAAGGCCGTCAAGCACGAGGCCGACAAGGAGGGCGCCAGCGTGATTCTCGGCATCCACGACGACGCCACCGTCAACAAGCACAAGGGCTTGAACTACCCCATCATGAACCTCTTCGAGCGCTCGTTGTGCGTGTTGCAGTGCCGCTACGTCGACGGCTTGGTCTTGAGTGCGCCGTTCGTGCCCTCCCAGCAGTTCTTGGCCAAGATCCCGGGAACTGTGGTCAAGGTGTTCAACAAGACCGCCTGGCAGGACGACAACGACCCTTACAAGGAGGCCAAGGCCCTCGGCATTTTCCAGGCCATCGGGCCCCACAAGTTCGACCACATGAACACCGAGTTCATTGTGGAGCGGGTCTTGAGCAACAAGAAGGCCTACGAGGAGAGACAGCGCAAGAAGGGATGGAAATCGGAGGTGGAGTCCAAGTTGCGGGAGTCCGAATTGGCCAAGCAGGCCCAGTAGAGCCGTTGATCGTGCTCCGCTCAATGCAAATTCAGTTAATGGTGCATAGAAATCACAATCGATGGTTTAGTCACAATTGGTGCAAATGGGCTACACTACACAAGAGTGCAACTTAAATCAATGGTGCTTTATCAATGTGCTCGTCAATGTGCTCACCAATGTCTTCATCAATGTGCTCACCAATGTCTTCATCAATGTGCTCAGTCAATCGTCTTCAATCTACATTAGTCACTAGACGTAAATATCGTATATTCGTTTTCGTTTAACTCGTGTAAATCACATAAATTTCATCGCCAGGCAACCAGGCCTGTTGAGCAGGTCTCTCTGCATGGGACTAGACTACTCCTTGTACAACTTGTTTTCCAAGTCCTCGTTCAACTGTCTGAGCTTCTCTTCGTTCTCCGAGTGGTTGGAGTTTCTTCTGCCGGACGCACCGAAGAAGTTGAACTCCTCCTGGTCCAACTCGTCGCCGGGCTGGCCCCAGTTGTTCTTGCCGGCGCCGGCCTTCTTGATCTTGGTGGGGTTGCAGTTGACGGGGCCGTGGTGGGTGAACCACTTGGGCTGGCTCTTCTTCTCGTGAACGGTCCACTTGTTGGTTCTAGTCATGCTGGGCTTGCTTGTTTGAGTGTGTGTGTGCTTGTGCTGTTGTGAAAGTTAGGCTTTGGGAAAAGTAACTGGAGAGCCACTGGGTGGAAATTTCACCTCTATTTATACTTCGTCCACCGACACCGGTCCGCTCTGGCTAGTGGGGAGGGATCATTCATCCCCGCCCCCCTGAATTTCCAGTCATATGATCAACAGAACAAAGAGCGACCCCCACAATTCGCATTGGGACTGCATTGGCCCATATGGAACAGATACGAGAGCCAGCAAGCACGGAATGGCATTGGCATTGGCATTGGCCCATGTGGAGGAGTCACGACATAGAGTCTCGATATAGATTCACGTTAGGTATAGAGAATGAACAGTAGCACCATGGATCCTTATCTACTTCCTCTCTCTGTCTCTCTCTCTCTATCTGTACTCTCTATTGGTAGTGTCAGCCTCACCCAACACTCTTGTAGGCTTTGTGTGTCTCTTTCGGTGACAGCTGTAACGGGGAAGTAGCGGATCAGAACAGGCCGGTACTGTATGGAAAGATGACATCAGAATGCAGTGCCTCGGCTCGGTATTCTGTCACTCGTATCGGGGCTATTCTGGTGGATGACTCTCTGGATGACTGAATGGTGAGTCAGGAGACATGCGTGTCGCGTGACCGGTTGCAGCTGGGCTTTGGTCGGCTGGAGCTGCAATGTCGCATGTCGCGGCTGCAACTTTCGCAGCAATGCGGTGTCTGAAATAGAGTGCTTTGTCTGTCTCTGTCTGTGTATGGTGCTGCCTGTATCGGTATTCATTCTGTCTGTGTATGGTGCTACTTGGGTCTGCACAATTCCTTCTATCTGTGTCTAGAGTGCTTTGTGTTTGTGATCCACTTACTTTTCTGCATCAATCAATTCCATTTGTATCTCCCTCCAGTGTTACTTCTCACAGTATTATCACTTCTTCCACTGTCCTTCCTGTCTTCATGTTGTTCAAGCTCTCCACCCTCAATCTCGTCGCCCTTTCCCTCCTAGGTCCTGCCGCTGCCTCCATTGCCCCCTTCATCAAGACCAACCCCAAGAACGTGGTTGCCGTGGCCGACTTCCCCCAAGCCTTTGATCCCCAGGTCCAAGGTAACATTGTGTTCAGTGCCTGTGAAGGCGACGAGGTCGATGTCCATGTGGACTTCACTGGCTTGCCCAAGGCCGGTGGCCCATTCCATTACCATATCCACGACCTTCCCGTCCCTTCGGACGGCAATTGCAACGCTGTAGGCGGCCACTTTGACCCCTACACCGGAGCCTCTGACTGTGGAAGCCAGAAAAACGACTGCTTCTGCAAGGTGGGCGACTTGTCCGGAAAACACGGTGCCATCAACTCCACGTGCTTCGAGACCAAGTACGTCGACCCCTTCTTATCATTGAACAAGAAGTCCCGGTCCTACATTGTGGGCCGGTCAGTGCTGCTCCACTATGCCAACCTCACCACCTTTGCTTGTGCTGATATCCAGATTGCCACGCCGGCCCAGATCAACGCCATGATCCACGAGTACGAGAACTCCGACGCCGAAACGCTCAAGAAACTCCAACAACCAATGCAAGAAGGTTATGTATTTGACGAGGATGCGGCCGTTTCCTCCGAAATCACCGATTCTGACGAGCATGACCTGGCTGTTCCAGACATAGATGCTCCGTCTGATGACCACGATAAGTCGGTGCCGAAAAATTCCACCGACTCGAAGTCCAAACCGTGGTCGAACTGGGAGAAAAACGTCTCCAATGCCTCCAACGCTACCCACTTCTACGTGTCCAGTGACTGCGAAAACGACTCCTCGTTCAACCGTGTCGGATTTGCTGCCACGCTCCTTTCTCTAGTTGGCTTCTTGTTGTAGGTGAAGTTATTGCAGTATATTGCTAACTATTAATGCACATTAAAATAAAACAATTGCGTCTAGAACCTTTTCCAACCCGAAAAGCCTGATCAAATCAATCACATACAGCCTCTCGCTGCCCCTTAAATTGCCAAAACTCACCTCCTTCGACTCGCCGGTCGATAACCTGAAAATTATTATGGGCATGTCTTCGCCTATAATGCCCGATTCAAGCCATTTTGATACTTGCCACAATGGAATAGCCCCAGGTATCAAGTTGGGAATTTTGAACATTCCCGTCTGAGGATGGATGTGATATTCTTGCTGAATAATCTGGCGTTCCTTTTCCGCCGATTCCTCCACGTCCTTATTTAAATATATATCCTTCGCCATGTTCCTGAGGCTCTCTATTTCTAATCCACTATTTGATAAGACGTCAGGATACCCAAACCTCTTTATTTCGGGCTCCAATTTATCGGAGGAGTCATCCCCTAACACCATCAACCTTCCGTTTTGCATGAATGGCTTGGCGGTGTTCAATGGCACATACATCTCATTCACCAAATCCAATATTTCTCCCCCAAACTTCTGCTTGTATCTCATTTTATCACAGTTTTCGATATAAAAGCCCAAGTAATAGTATTCATAGCCCAACTTCTCACAAAGGAGCATTTCTCTCACCCCAGACAACGTTCCTAGGGACAAGTGGGGATAATCTGGGTCCCAGATAAAATAAATTGAAGAAATACCTGAAGGAAGAATATCTAAAACTGATACTGCTATCAACTTATCATCCAAATAGTAGCATTCGTGAGTGGGACCTAATCGTTTGACTTCTGGATTGGAGGGGTTTGTATGCCAATTATTCAATATTTTCCATTGCTTTTGGTTCCCGTTGTTCTCGTCGAAAGTGAAAGGATTTTCACAAAGAAACCTCTTGAAAGAAGTTTCGGTTATTTCCAGGGGCTCATCGTTATGCACCCTTATCTGATACTTTCTGTATAGTTCATATTTTTCCTTGCTAAATTTCGAAGGTTCGAACCTAGTATGGAAACGGGACGACTTTTCCTGTGCCTCTGCAAGTACATTCAAATTGAATTTGGCCTGGTTCTTGTGTTTCTGGTTGGTCTGGTCTAATTCTGGAGCTATTTCTCGCACAAATCGGTTGACCACTTTACGGTGACTTTTGTCGAGCTTCAACATGTTCAAGTTGGTTCGTATAGTGTATAGTCTGCAGCATCCATGGAGCAAATCAGGCTTGTATAGGAATGTACCTGATCTTCTGAACCCTTGGTTTATTAATTCATCGTAGTGCTGGCACGTCATTTGTTCAACTTGACATCCGAACATGATAGATTGAGGCCCTTTCTCGGAATTGGTTTGTCCTAGAGCATTATCTTCGGGCTTTTTCAAATCACAATAGCCGCAGTGATCACTGGAAATGTAATGCACTTTGGTTAGTACCAAAGGGACATCTGCACTTGGAATTGCCATGACTTGTTAATCGATTATTGATCCGTTCTATCTTAAACTTAGTGAAGCTTGTAAATATGCAGGTAATTGCCCTCAAGGACACGACAGTTCTGATCTGCCACAAGATTAAATACTAATGAATTTGGAGCAATGAAGATGAAACATGTACTATTAGAATCAATGCCGTCATTCTTCTTTAGGTTGATTTCATGCCATCCTTTTTTATTTCTTATTCTTAATTAGCTGTCATCTCAATTATGAGTAACTTTGTATCGCTAGACTAGACTAGAAATAATGCTTGCAGCAATGACTAACAGAATTGGACCTCATAAAGAATGTATGAGGAGTCTCATATCTTTGGAAGACTTCATAGTAGTATCCAGTGGTAATTGAACTATATTTAATGCTTTGGAAAAGAATTAATAATAGAAAAGGGAATGGTTAATTGACAATGCCAAACACCAGTATCTTGAGCGTGCATTTCCATCTCTTAACTGAAATAATGATGCATGGATTTAACTTTCAATCAAGGGTTTAATGTTTCAATTCTAGAAAAGTCTTACAAGTAAAATGGTACACAACTATATTAGAAAGTACTTATCTCAAATATTCTCAAAAATTGAAAATTACAACAAATCAGTAGCATAAAAAAATATAAACCTTTTTCGAAACACCCATCACGAAGATCAACAATGAACCCAGAGACAGCAGTTTACGCCGAAGTACCTTCCCATAAGAGCTTCCCTGTAAACTTTGACACTACTTTATAGTAGGATCACGTGATCAAACATGCCTTTCTACGCGTGACTTTCACACTGACTTTTTACTCCTCTACTCCATCTCTAGTCCAAACCCATCTGTTTCGATACCATCAAACATGAATGGGGCTAGTAAGTTTCTGCCTGTAAAGGACAAGAAGCCTGTGGGCTTGAAGAATGAAACTATCGACTTGAAGATCAAGTCGAATGAGAGTGAAGATCCAGTTCACTCACTTTTGTCGGATCCTGAAGACTATCTTGAGGAGAATGAGTCTCTTGATATGAACTTAACCAAGGGTAGTCAAAAGATTTGGTTGGTGAAATTGCCCAGATACTTGGCTGAAAGATGGTCCAAGCCTTCAGAGTTGACTGGAAAGCAACTTGCAACCGTTAAGATTAAGAAGAACACCAGTGGAGGCAAACTTCAGGTGAAGTTGGTTCTTGACCAGAAGCAAGAAAATGCCGACATCCCGCAAGAATACGACATCGCCATGCTCAACACTCAAGTCAGGAATTCATATGTCTTCAGTGAAGAGAACTTGAAGAAGTTCAAGCAGGAACTTACAGAAGTGGGGCAAATGCCGGATATGCCAGAATTGAAGTCCCTTGATGGCAAAAACGAATTCATTCCACCTACACCACCTCCCAATGACTTTGGCTATTTCAGAGTGCAAAATAACGAGAACGTCGAGAAGACAATCCCCTTTGTCAAAACCATTCCAAAGAAGACTTCATTAGCAGGCAAGATCTGCCACGATTGTCAAATCGTACCATCCAAAAACGACGCCAAATACAGTCAAATTTTGTCAAAGAGACGAACCATCAGTAAGGGTCCCGCTAGACCAAAGGTGACCTTCTTGAATGAAATTCCTGGTGTGATGCAGGCCAATGCTGGTCCATCCATTAGAGGCAATAATACATCGGTGTTCTTGAAATCGACCACAAACAAAAGAAATATCGAGGGCAGAGCCATCAGAATGCCCAAGAAGGATTTGTTGGATTTATTGTTCAGGTTATTCGAAGAGTATGAGTATTGGTCGATGAAGGGCTTGAAAGAGAGAACCAGACAGCCAGAGTCTTATTTAAAGGAGTCTTTGGAGTCCATCGCCAACTTGATCAAAAAGGGACCATACACATCCAAGTACAACTTGAAGCCCGAGTATAGAAGATTGAGAGACGCAGAAAGAGCAGTAAGGTTAGGTTTGGACGCAAACGCTAACGATAATGATAACAAAGACGATGACGACGACGATGACGACATGGAGGATGTGGTGTAACACCTACAGCTTCTCAATTAAACCGTATAAGATCCCATTAGATCTTATTATATATTAAATATACAATAGATTGGAAAGAAAACTATCAAGTCACTCATTAACTGTATGTATTGATAAAACTCGCTAGATAACTTACAAGTTTTCGATCTTCAAGGTTGGTGGCAAGGATTGTTGCAACTTCTTGGCCTTGGATGCATCGTTGACAACCAAAGTGTATTGGTATCTGGAACCTCTGACCTTGAACTTGGTTTGCTTGAACTTCTTACCGTTGGCGTTGGTCTTCTTGTTGACCTTGACAACAGCAGACTTGATGTCAGATCTTCTGGCCAATTCAACGAATTCCTTGATGTCCTTAATTTCACGCTGAAATGTTAGTATGGGTCACTATAGCCACAAACTTTGCCAACTGTTCAATTCACGAAATTTCAACCTAAATGATGGAGGATGGGGAAAAGTGCACTTCGGCACGGACTCTCCTGAACAACATAATGGTGGTGGGAAACTGGTGTTCTTCAATACGCTGTGCTTATAGACACAGGTTCGTTGGCCTGATTCACCGTTCTATACATACAGCCATCTTTAATAGTATATGTCGATAATACGAAAAAGGAGTATAAGAATGGACTGAATTTTTTTCACTGGTGGATGAGACAGTGCGGTGTGAGATTGCAGGTTTGGTGTGTGTTACATAAGCAGGGCACTTACCCTAGTTCACGTGACTTGAACATTTTACACGTGATCTCAATACATGGAGGAGGTAGCTCTAGCTATGGATATATTGGCTATATAATCGTTAGGGGCGGTCGTTACTCATGAGGCGGCCAGCAGGGCCCTCCTCTCCTTGTAGGTGATTAATCTTTTGACGCTGGTGATCCATCTTCGCGTCTTGTCATTGATCATGATGTTGGCATTGGCGTTGGCAATTTTCAGGTCGGCACTCCGGGCGTGGATTCCGACGTCTCGTACACCAATTGGCCAGGCCACGTTGCCTATGCTTAGTTTCATGTAGCTCTCGTTGGCCCGTCTGAAGTCGTCATGCTGAATATAGTAAACGACGGTGGCCAACGACGTCAACATGTCGGTGGAAAGCTTGTGGGCCCGGAGCTTGTACAAGAGCTTGATTATGTCCACCTTGGTTTGGTGGAGCAACTTGTCTTCGCCTTCGGTGTCTGCTTCCCACTCTTTGATCAAGTCCTTGAGAAACACTCGGATTTGCACATACAACTCCTTCTCGAACACCGGCACATTTAGGATGCTTTCCATTGCGATGGTTTTCTTGGTGCTGTCCTGATAGAGCTCCGACTCCTTCTCGATCTGCTCCTTGTACTTGACCTTTCGATTTTGGTTGGTGGTCAATATTTGCAACTTTCTGATACGCACGAGCTTGTCCAACGAGGGGTCGTCTTCGTTGAATTCCGCCAACATGCGGCGCAATTGCTCGTCTGAGATGGATTTCAAGAGCTCGGTATCCTCTCTGGTGTGCTTGTCTGCAGTGGAAGCGTCCTGCGGTGCTTCTGGAGGGCCATCTTTGTGAGGAGATGAGATGGGGTCAGATGGAACAGTGGACGCATTCACAGTCTCTTCTTTGGTCTGCACTTCCTCTTTTTCGTTCTTTTCTGTGCGGAACTTCTTGCTGAACTTGGTCTTGTCGGAAGCCTTGCGTTTCTTGGCGATCTCCTTCGAGAGGAGGCTGGAGAAGTCCATGGTGGCCTGGTAAACACCTCCAAACATCATGTGCGGGCCGCTTACGTAAGCGGCAGTGGGACAATCTGGAGTAATAATAGCGGCCCAGTAGGCGTTTTCCCACATGCCCCAGAATTTCACTAAATCTCCTGGTTGCCGGGTTGCTGTTTCCGGATCAACCCAACCTGAAAGATTTACTGGCAAATCATGGCCACATTCTTGGTGTGTTGGACGATCGTTCGACCTATCATCGATCGAAATGTCCGTAGTAGCCGTAGGCCCTGCACAGATGCAGTTCGCTCTCCAGGTACACCTGCCGCTAGCGGCCCCACAGGCGCAGTGAGCATTTGATAATACCTGTGCCTGCAGTGGTAGGAGTCCTGCATCCAGCCCAGTATCCTTGATTAGCCTGGTCCTAAACGCTGAGGCCAGTCACTGCTGAAAAGAAGCCCATAGACCTCCCCTGAATTGTGCTTGCTTTCTGTTCCAGGTACCGCCATTGCCTTACTTGACCCAAATCGAATGTGCCCATAGTCTATCCTGTCTCCTACCATGTCATCCAAACCAGCCAGGGCAACCGAAGGAGGCCCCGGCACCAAGAGGAACTCCATTGGAGAAAACATCCCCGACCACATTGTCCCCGACGAAACTGAAGAAGAGGAAACCGAATTGCGGGCCAGCTTCACCCAGCCCAATGTGTTTCAGGCCGACAAGGACAACACCCGACCCCAGACATCGCCCCTTCTTTCGGCCACTCCCCCCACGGTGGCCAAGGCATTGATCAAGGCGTACCCGTATCTCTTGATCGTCAACAAAACGCTCGCCATCGCCACGTGGACCAACGACGACTACTGGATCAACATCATCATCATCAGCTTGTTTGCGTTGGTGGTGTTGTACTTCGAGAACTTGATCGTGTGGTTCGGCCACATCTTCATCGTGGGCGTCATTACGTTGTATGCCGTGTTGAACAACCGCATTGTGGAGGAGACCAAGTTGCATCCCACGTTGGACGACGTGGTGCAGGCACTCACCGCCACCTGCGTCAAGGCCGACATGCTCTTGAACCCCATCACCTCGTTGTCGTTGACGGCGTCCGACATCAAGCGCTTGTTGTTCACCACGTTGTTCTTGACGCCGCTCTACTTGATCCTCACGCTCTTGATCATCAAGCCCAAGATCATCCTCTTGGTCAGCGGCCTCTACGTGTTGACCTACCACTCGGCCTACTCGCGCATCACCCGCCGCATCATCTGGAAAATCAAGTTGGCCCGGGTCATCTGCTTCTATCTCACCGGCTTGGACTTCCTGCAAGCCAAGAACCACTCGTTGTTTGCCGCGGCGTTTGCCAAGGTGCAGAAGAACGCGGGCTTCGACTCGTCCAGCGGCAGCAAGCCCGTGAGATTCACCTACGTGATCTACGAGAACCAGAGAAGATGGCTCGGTGTGGGCTGGACCGCCAACTTGTTGTCGTACGAGAGAACGCCCTGGACGGACGAGTTCCTCAACGAGAGCTCGTCGCTCGAGTCGTTCCGCCTTCCCAGCACCAGCGAGGACGATACCTTGAACAACCCGTTGGAGTCCTCCAGCAAGATCAACGGCGCCACGTGGAAGTGGGTGGACAAGACATGGCGACTCGACGTCACCAACGACGGTGCCATCACCTTGCCCAACAACAAGCGGTCTAAGACCACGGCCAACCCCTCGTCGGACGAGGGCTGGGTGTACTACGACAACACGTGGAAGAAGCCCTCGACCGAGGACTCCTACTCCAAATACACTAGAAGAAGAAGATGGATCCGGACCGCCGAATTGGTCTTCGCCAACCCTCCGTCCGTGCAGGAGCCGCTCGAGGTGGACGAGGACAAGGTCGAGGAGCAGTTGGAGGCGTCCGGCTCCTCCAATAGACTCGAGGACACAGGCGCAGCCAGAAAGAGAAAGAGCTTGCGGTTTGCCGAACCTGAGGACGACGAGCCCGAGGCCACAGCAGAGGTCACGACAGCTGCAGTACAGGAGCCTGTGGCCTCCGACACCGACCCCAAGACCGACTAGCTAGGTATTTATTGACTACTCTACTGAGTAGGTGCACTGTGTACACAGGCAAATAATAAGGAATAAGCGACGCCTGTAGAGATAAGTGAGAACCTGCAACCCATGGACCAAAGTATGCAAATAGTATTAAATAGTTTGAATAGCAAAGACACAGCAAAGAAATGGAAGTATAGGCTCGGACATTGCCGACTTGAGACCGAATATGCTTTGGATGGTCTGAGGCCGTGCAATTGGAACAGGCCTAGATAAAGACCCCTCGGGTATCTCCGGAGTCACGTGACGCAATCAATTGATAAGGCCTGCTCACTGGAGATAGGGGATAATATAAATACCCACGATCGGCCTCTTTCTCATCAACACTCTCCTCTTTTTCTCCAATGCCATTGCAAACTGAATTGGTCGCATCTGCCTACGGCAAGGGCAACGTCAAGTTCCTCAAGGTCAAGAAGAACCCCAACAACCCCACTGAGCAGGACGTGTTGGAAGCCAATGTCCAGGTGTTACTCCGTGGTGATTTCAGCCGCTCCTACACCCATGCCGACAACTCGTCGGTGGTGCCCACCGACACCGTCAAGAACACCATTTTGGTGGAGGCCAAGACCACCGATGTGTGGCCCATCGAGCGCTTTGCCGCCCACTTGGCCAAGCACTTCACCGGCAAGTACGCCCAGGTCCATGGCATCGAGATTTCCATTGTCCAGTCCAGATGGACCAAATTTGCCATCAGCGACGGCACCACGCACCCCCACTCGTTCAGACACGAGGGCCCCGAGACCAGAAGAACCTGGTTGACCTACGACAAGCACTCCAAGAAGTTGACCGTGGTGTCGGGCATCAAGGACTTGAAGGTGTTGAAGTCCACCGGGTCCATGTTCTACGGCTACAACGTGTGTGACTACACCACGTTGAAGCCCACCAAGGACAGAATTCTCTCGACTGATGTGGATGCAAAATGGGAGTTCGAGAGCAAGGCGCTCCCCGATTTGGACGCCGTGCTCGCCAAAGCCAATCTGGGCTTGTTTGACCGGGCCTACAACGCCGCCAGACAGACTACGCTCGACTTGTTCGCGTTGGAGAACTCGGCTTCCGTCCAGGCCACCATGTACAACACATCGCACAAGATCTTGGAGCAGGTAGACGAGATCAAGACGGTGTCGTACGTCTTGCCCAACATCCACTACATCTTGTACAACTTGGAGTGGAAGGGCATCAAGAACAACACCGAGTTGTTCTACCCCTCGTCGGACCCCAACGGCCAGATCACCAGCACGGTGGGCAGAAAGGCGTCTTCCAAGATCTAAGGCAAGAAGAAATGCTCCCGGACTGGGACGGTATCCTCCTAGGTATAAACGTGGGTAGAATCCTCCAAGCTCGTAATAGCAAAAATGTCTCCATATTTTAAACACTAAGACCTATTCCAGGCCTGAGTGGGCAGAAGTCTCTCTAAACTACGATCCCGAATATAAACAACAATTACAATCAGAACCATGCATTATAAATACACACCATGACTTCATTTCCTCTTGCTGTTTCCCAATTCGGGCTCTGATTACAAAAAAATGTTTACAACTGAAAAATACTACAACCAAGCTCAGAAAATACCAGAACAGCCAACCGGGTCTTGCATGACCCCAACGTAGTTGCATTCTTGTAGAAATCGGTCGTTTTATCACCTCATGGTCCGTTTCCTCCCTGGTATGTGGGGTGACTGCAGACCATCACCATCGCATGGATGCAAATCTTGTGCAGGCCTGAAAAATTCCCATCATCTAATACCAGATACTTCAATGAGTCTGCAAAGAAGTGGAATATGTACTGCCGTGGTAGTCACGGCGGTGGTCACGGCCTCTCTTGTGGAGGCGTACCATCGGTTCTACCAGAAGGCTGAAAAGCCCGAGGAAAAGGCCCCAGAAAAGCCCAAGAAACACCATTCCGAAGAGTTGATTCGTGAGCAGCTCGCCAGAAACTATGCCTTCCTTACTGACGACGGAATGGACAAGGTCCGTGGCCAGAGAATTGTCGTGGTGGGTGCTGGCGGTGTTGGTTCGTGGGTGACCACAATGTTGGCCAGATCTGGTGTGGAAAACATCCGTATTATCGACTTTGACCAGGTCACATTGAGCTCGTTGAACAGACATGCCGTGGCCACCTTGAGGGACGTGGGCATCTCCAAGGTGCAGTGCTTGAAGAATCACTTGGAGGAGGTGTCTCCCTGGATTAACATCGACGTCAAGAACCAATTGTGGAACCTAGACAGTGCCGAGGAATTGATTTTCGGCGATGACTTCAAACCCACCTACGTCGTGGATTGTATCGACAACATCGACACCAAGGTGGACTTGTTGGCGTTCTGCCACGAGAAGAAGTTACAGGTGATTTCTTCCGGCGGGGCTGCGTGCAAGTCCGACCCTACCAGGGTCAACATCAGTGACATTTCCAAGACCGAAGAGGACCCTCTTTCCAGACAGGTGCGGATCAGATTGAAGAAGAGAGGCATCATCACCAACATCCCCGTTGTGTTCTCTGCCGAAAAGCCCGACCCCAGAAAGGCCCAATTGCTTCCTCTCGTGGACGAGGAGGTCGAAAAGGGTAATGTGGACCAACTCTCCGCTTTGAAAAACTTTAGAGTTCGGATTTTGCCAGTGTTGGGCACCATGCCAGGCATGTTCGGTCTCTCTTTGGCGACCCACATTTTGACCACTGTGGCCGGCTATCCCACCGAGCCGATCGAGGGCAAGAACAGATACAAGATCTACGACAGCATTCTCCAGAGTTTAGCAGGCCAGCAGTCTAGAATCGGTCAGCTTGACCAGAGAGTTCCCATTTCCATGCTCGATGTCAGCTACATCTTGGAGGAAGTTTTCCGTGGAAAGTCTCCCATTTCCGACTACTCGTCCAGATTGACCTTATCCAGATGGGATCCCTCCAAAGAGCTCTCTTTCCAGAATATCGTGGTGATGACTAAGGACGAGCAGAAGAATCATGAGGAAAAGGTGTTGCTTGGAGGACAACGTTTGGAGGACGTGTACTCTTCTGAAGTTTTGCAAAAGGTGCAGCACAGATTCCAACAGGAGAGCCACTATGCCCAATTCCGCTAAGTGGCAGTTTCCGTCCCTAAATAGGATATGTACATAAATGCTTCTGCTATCTGTCCATCTATCCATCTGGTTGCATGTGCCCCTTACGTAAGCCTCGCTTTGATGGAAATTTTACATCCATTTCGATCTTCAACTCGAGGCACTGACCATGTTGAGATTCAATCCCATGAAGTCCGTTCCTGGATGGATGTCCAGCCCCTCCAGAATAATGAGCAAAAGACTCACTCCTAGAAACAGCCTTTTTTCCAGATTCCAGTCCATCAAGACGAACGCTACCCATGCTACGCCACCACCTTCGCCACCACCAAAGAAGCCTACCGGCTTGAAAGCGTTGATGAAGGAGTATGGATATTCGGCATTCGGTGTTTACATGGCGTTGTCCGCCATAGATTTGCCCTTGTGCTACATTTTGGTCCATTCGATGGGCCAGGACGAAATAGAGTACTACGAAAACAAGGCCAAGCAACAGTTTGGATACGGATTGAGCGACGAAGAGTTCGAAAAGAAGAAACAGATTCGGATTGTTGAGCAAAGAATCGAAGACGACGGTGCCCCTGCACCATCCCAGCCCAGCGGAGGCATTATCCTGACTGTTCTTTCGCAATTCAGTTGGACTGAGTTTGCCATTGCATACGGAATTCACAAATCCTTGATTTTCATCAGAGTTCCCATTTGTGCCGCCATCACTCCCAGTGTGGTTAAGGCCCTTAGAAGATGGGGTTTCAAGATTGGCACCGATAAGCTCTCCACCAGTGCGTCGATAGCCAAGGACACCATCAAAGACATCACAGCTTCCAATGCCAAATTCGGAACTAAGCCCAATGGCAAAAAAAAGTGGTTTAGCTGGTTCTTCTAACCGTTCTTCGAACATTCTCATATCCTGTAAGTAGTATTGAACAATAAATATATCTATTTAAATATATACAATGATAAACACACCAGAAATGAAGGTGGGATGCTGGACGCATCCGTCTAGGCAATAGTAATAGTAGTCATAACAATTTTAAAGTCATAAATCATGGTGATTAGATACCAAGGGCAACCTTTGCTCTTTCGTAGGTGTAGAAGGAACATGCAACCATGGGAATAACCTTCATGTATCCAATGGTTAATCCGACAAAGTATCCCCTGATTCCGCTCTCCTTAAAGATGAGCTTCAAAGTGTTTTTGAATGATAAGAATTGTCCATTGTTCACAACACCACCCACTTGCATTCTTCTTCTGATGACTTCAAATGGGTAGGCTGCTGTCTGTGAGAACATACCAGCCAATCCTCCTGCGATCAATTGGGCGTAGGCACGGAGGGGCTCTCTGGAGTCTCTTGAGTTGACGTTATGCTTTGCCTTGATCACCTTCTTTTTCGAGTCCGATGTGGTTTTGCTAGGTTGCACGGTGTACTTGGCCATGTACTTGGATCTGAAGATGTCGTGGATCAAGTCATGGGTGTAAAACGAAACACCGGCGTATGGAATCATACCTAATATGGTTGGTGCAAATCCTCTATAAAAGTTGGAGATGGATATCAATGAAGGTGGTAGAATCTGTCTCAGAAACTTGATCCAGGACGGATCGTTCACCTTATGAGGGGGAGTTTCTCTCAAGATCTTTCTGACCGTGGAGACCAAACGTCCTCTGTGATGCTGAACAATCGAACTTGTAGGTGGTAAATGCTTGGTGTCAAATGCCATTCTCACTCTGATCAAGTCCAACGGGTAGGTGAAAAACACGGATGCTAATCCCGACAAGGAACCTGCCATGAAACGACGGGCTGCGGTCTCATGAAGGTCACTTGGAATCAAGATGGTTCTTATTTGTTCATAGGCGACGAACTTGATTGCTGCATAGGGGAAGATACGCAACAAAGTGACAGAGTGGCCTTGGAACAAGCCATATATTCCGTCTTGAACCCATATTTGTTTGGCGGCCCTATACAACCCGCTGGAATGTCCTCGGAACTGGAGGAAGTCTGGATTGGAAGTCTGGAACAAGATCTTGATTCTATCTAAAGGTGCAATCAACGTTTTGGCCGCACTGCCAGCGATACCACCAGCAATACCCGACCTTATCACATACTCCAAAGATTGTTTGTCGATGATGTGCACATGCTCCACTGGGGTAGCCTGGTCATTGCAGTTGGAAAGGGGACTTATTTGGGTTCTGTCGTCAGTGAACACAGGAGTAAGCGACAGTACGCTTATACGTGGATCTGTTTCGGCATTTTTGGACTTGTTGTACCCGATGTCGTTGGATATTATGTTTTTGTCTGACATTAGTCGGCACTCACTTACCTAGTCAGAATGCAGTGATATCTGGGCTTGCTGTGGGTTGGAGATCAAGCTGGATGACAGAAGTGTACCTCTGAGTCTATAAAATGTAGTAGGGGTTCAGGGTTTATGCTGAATACCTCGGATAAATAAAGGAACGTGGACGATTTGCCTTCTCGCTGTAAAAATTGGTTATCTTGAATGATTTTTTTTGTCACTTTTGTGTCTCTCCAAAGTATGGGGTCGGAGTTAGAAAGGAAGCCCCACTAACTAGATACCGACGAGCCCTTGGTATATACAGTATGGTCATATGATTCCTGTTTCAGTTGGATACATATAGTACATAGGGCAATTGCTTGGAGCTAGATTTCGAAATGCCTATGGGCATAATTCAGGTACCGAGGATGTGAGCCCTCTGTGAACGGCAAATTAGAAGCCAGTAATTTCTTATTAGTGGAAGTACAGCCTCATACCAAGAGTTAAAACGAGCCGGTTTGGTCGATGCTGGAAATGAGTCAGCATTTCAAAGTCTCGCCGTAAAGATAGTGGTGTTATTGCACAGCTTGCCATTGGCTCTTTGGCATGTTCTTACAATCGCTAATCAAGATCAGTATTTTTAGACACTAAATTACATAGACCAATGTCTTCTAAATTTACAATACAATAGATAAACAGCTCAGCTGTAGGTCTTCCCGGGACTAGTGGTTAATGTGCCCTCTGTAGCCAGAGGTCCGGTCCTTGTGATAATTCGATGGAGATCTTCCTCTAATAATCAATGGGGGAGTTTCGACAGAGCTCAATAATATAGGTTGGATTTGCAAGTCTTCATCCTCAATGATGCCCAATAACTCCACATGCAAAGTGAAGTATCTCGAGTTAACGGAGGTGGACTTGATTCTAATGGAAGAAGTAAACTGGATTCTTTCAAACCGAGCAACTCTGGCGATAGAGTCGCTGGGGTAGTTCTTAAGAATAGATTCATCTTTGAGCGTATCCAAGCTGGTATCATGATAATATTCTGCCCTATCAAAGTAGAAGATCTTATTCATGTTTTCGATTTTGCTTCCATTTCTCTTGTTGCAAGATGCCCTGACCGTTTCGTGGTCAGGCAAGTCACCTGGAACGGCAGGGTAGATGGGAGGAGGGAACTGGGGACCCTTGTCTCTCTTAGCTGTGTGCTGGATAAGACTGATGGATACGTCGTTATCCGAACATTTAGCGACAAGTCTAATCGCAAAGTAACTTATTTCTACCTTGTTTTCCCCAACAGGTTCGCCATTTCTAGTGGACGACTTCTCGTAGGTGTAGAACTTATTCTGAATAAATCTGTCAAAGTCGAAGTTTTCCAATGAGAACGAAGTGACCAATGTAAAATAGTTACGCTTGTACCCGATCCAGGTTCCGTTTTCGCCCATCTCAAAGCCACGATCTATTCTGGCGTGCAAAACTGGATTCACATCTATATCATTGCTTTTGCAGTAAATGTCCTGGTGGTGTCTGGTCTCGCTGAATCCAGGACCCACTCTGAACAAGTCACTAGATCTTGGAGCGACCTTTTTGGGGGTGGCCTCAACAAACTCATTCTCATTGGTCTGGTTCAACATACCCAAGTGGTGGCCGTGGTTGATGGAATGGTGCATGTGACGCTGGTTGGGAGGCAGTTGGGGCTGCTGGTGTGTCTGCAATTGGTGGTGCTGCTGGTGTTGTTGTTGCTGTTGCTGTTGGAGTTGCTGGTGTTGTTGTTGCTGTTGATGCTGGTGGTGTTGCTGTGGCTGGAAGTGCTGGTGGCCTAGCTGGTGGCCAAGCTGGGCACTGATCTGGTCCTGCTCATGCTGGTGAGGATTGTGGTGCTCCTGGGCCAATTGCGCGAGGTGTTGCTGAAGCTGTTGATGCTGGTGCTGATGCACCTGAGGTATACCGTGGTGGTGTCTTTGCTGGTGCAAGGGCTGGTGGAGGTGCTGCTGCTGGGTCATGTGCTGCTGGTGCAAATGGTGTTGTTGATGTTGTTGTTGCACCTGGAAAGGAGGAGGAAGTTGTTGTTGCACGGGCGCCTGAGTCTGGGTAGGCTGGGGCTGGGGCTGGCCATGACCAAGGTGGTGATGGTGTTGCTGGTGAGGATGGTGGAATTGCTGCTGGTGTTGGACGTACTGTTGATGGAGCTGCTGGGCCTCTTCGTCCTTCAAATGGGGAATGCTGACCACGGCGGAATTGGCGGCTGCCACGGCGGCAGCAGCGTCATCCTCCGCAAGCGAAGGATGGTCGTCATTGGGGATTGTCATCATGGCGAAAGAACGGGGGCCACGGAAGCTGGGGATCAAGGATAAGTGGAACAGGTGAAAAACGGCGAAACTTTTCGTTCACAAAAAAAAAGCAAGCGGAAGGAGGCAGGCGGCAAGCAAGAGGAGGTGGAGGAAACGAGGCACGGAGAGAAGGGCAATTGGTAGAAGTATCGGGACGGTCTATCAATCAAAAACACAACAGGTATATCCAGCGTCAGTTTTGTGCTATCATCTATTTTGTGTATCTATTTTCCAGGACTGCTTGGAGTGAAAACCTTGGTGAGAGTTGGTGATAATTTGTGATAGTTTTTTCGCTGGGTCTTCCATCACGTGGTTACCCGGACGGGTCCGTGAGGGGCTGGGCCGCGCACGACCCAGTACGAGCTCGGGCGCCACCGCCTGCCTGTCTACGGCCTACCTCACCGCGACTGTCCAATTGCACACTACAAAATCTCCAGAGGCCGACCGGAACCGAGGCCGTAAGCCAGGGTGGAGGCACGCTTGCTCCCAATCCGGGACCCGCGGTTGCCTGTGTGTAGCAGAACTCCCAATGGGGATCCATTCAGTTGCATTGGGACGCTTTGGGCCATCCCCAGTTCCAGGTTGGGCCACATCGTACCATGTTGCCCTCGGTTATAATTAGCTAATGACAGGTGTGCCCCCACCGCAGTTTGACATGAAAAATTTTCTTGGTTTGTGTTCGTTGCGTTTGCACAACAAAGTGCGGCATCGAACCTGTAACTGTAACTGGCGCGCGCTGCTGCAGGCAATCTGCAATTGCAACGCACCCAACTAGCAAAAACCTCCAGAGCAAAATTGTAAACCACTGAGTGCTCCGGAGAAAGTGTCTGTTTGGAATCCACCCACCGCCAATTCCTGTCCTCGCCCCCTTATATGTCCATAGTCTGGTTGTGACGGTCATACCAAAGTGGTGCATTCTCCCGTCCCTACTGATATATATGCATCATCAAACCACAGCCAGCCATGAGAAGTCCGGGTCTCACTCGCTGCTGATGCCTCTGCACCTACCCCATCACAATCACCACAATCACCACCACCATCCCCCTCCCCCCTTCCACAACCCCCTGCATTCCATCGCCCTGCAGCAGACCCGTCTCCTGCCCGAAAAAGACAAGGAAAGGCACTCCCTCCACCACCAACACCACTACCAGCAGCATCACCAATACCCCGTCACCTCATCGTCCATCTTTCCCACGTCCTCGTTGCGAGACATCGTCCTGTTGATCTTGATCCTCCTGTCGTTGCCCCATACCGCGTCGCTATGCCTCTTGATCGCCCACATCGTCCTCGGCTTGAACTTCACCAGCGGAAACATCCTCCTCAACTTCCTCTTCCGTGAGCTGTCAGAACTCCTTTTTCTCGACTACAAACGCGTGGCCTGGAACTCGCTCAAGGTCACTCTGTTGAACTTGGCCGTGTTCGGCTGCTTGAGTCTCGCCATCCACAAGAAGAGCCACTTCAACTACCTCATCATGTTTTCCAAGGCCATCATCTCCAGCGACGTCATCGGCTCCAGCTCCATCAACTACATCAATTCCATCTCCAACAAGAAAATCTCCTCCAAGATCCAGTACGACGACAACAAGAAGTACTTCAACAGCAGTCTCATCAACTCGGTCATTTGTTTCGGGATCATCAATTACATCCATTATCTCATCAAGTGGCTCAACGGTTCCTTTGACTTTGTCGACAACTACACCAACAATATCGCCTACATCAATAATTATAATTTTTCCAACTACAAGAACAAGCTATACTTGATTTTGTCTGTGCATATCATCAGCTCGTCCATTTTCAAGCGGCCCCACACCGTGCACAACTCCATCTCAAACGTGTTTAACGACATCTCCATAAACTGCGACGAAAACAAGTTGCTAGATATTGATCTAAAAGATTCCATACCCAAAACGCCCTCCACCTCAAACCACACATATCCCATGAACAAGGTGGCCATCAAGAATTTTGAAAACTTCATAATATCTCCCTTCAACAGCAGATTAACCATTTTGAAAAACAAGTTACGAATTAATAATATCAATAATATACCAATTGGTATTTCAATGCATGGAACAACTAACCCAAATAATGGTGCTAATCGTTCCTCAAGCAATGCAAATACCAATACCACTTCTACGACCACGGCTTCATCGACTACTACAACATCTACATCATTAACGACCACAACTGTCTCTCCCAATATTACAACCATCGAAAATACAATTATTATTCAGCCCTTCTGGTCCATTTTGGCCGCCAGCAAAGCAATCTTGAAGAACCCTAGTCTCTTTTTAGGCGAAACGACAAAGTTGAAGAACAATGGTGGTGAGTTTATCAAGAACCAGGAAGGCTCTAAATCTAAACACTTCAGAGATACTCAAATGGCTACCATGTTGATTGACGACTCCAAAGTTATTTTCAGATTTTTACGTGCCAGAGAACTCAGGGAATTGGACCTAGGAAAATTACAAGTCAAGTTAAACAATGTGAATTGGACTTACTATAAGGTGGTGAATGTTAATGACGACGATACCAGATTGATCATTTACGGGTTGACTCCCTTGTTTCAGTACGAAATTGATCTCGTTATCGAAGATCAAATTTTAAATCACTTGATTATTAACACGACAAATGACAATGATAACCTCGTCCTTAATAAATCCATTGCTGAGACATCTTCCTTGAAAACGTTGCAAATTTCATTGATTTCAAGCATTAAGAACTTGAATTCTTTGAGGCTCAAATTGAAGAAATTCAAGAAAGAGGAAAACAAGAAATTGTCTGAATTGAAAAATAACATTGACAACTTGAAGGGTAAGATTTCGAAATATAGCTCCAAAGTCAATAATGATCAGAGAGTTTACGGAAAACTTAAGGGTCTCAAGCATTCTGTTATTCAAGTTGAGAGTGAAATTGAACAATTAAATAAGTCCATTGAAACCTTGCAAAAGGAAGAGCTTGAAATCAAGGAAGATTTCTCCAACAAAGAGCAGGAATTATTGAAGCAAATAAAGGATCTTGAGAAAGTATCCGCTAGTTACGATAATAGAGTGAAAACCGAAAAGTTGAAATTGAGAGCTGGAAAATCCGAAGCCCATTTAATATCTTCTAAGAATCAAAAGCTTCAAAACAAGCAAAATCAAAGAGCTGAAGAGATTAAGAATTTGAACAATGTGTTGAAGAGCATTAAGAAGAACGAGATTTTAGGTAAATTTTCCAGGAGAACAAAGAAGGTTAACGAAAAGTTTGATTACATCCTACCCAAGGTTGTACAAGAAACAAACTTGTTAAAAGATGAGTGTTCCAAGTGGCTAAATGAATAAATGAGTAAATGCATTCTTATTTTTGTATGTCCTATATATATGTGTAGACGTTTCGTTGCTATGAAGTCATTATTGATCTTTGTATGTACAGTGTGTGATGCTTGAGGAAGTCAATTCTCTGTGAGCTTATCCCCGAGTTTATGAAATGCCCTGTCGAAGTATAGAATACCTCCTGTTTTGTTGTACTTATCATTTTGCTTGATGTCTAGCACCTTTGCCACCCATATTTCATGCTCATCCACAATGAAACTTTTCGTGGCTTCACAAATAAGTACCAGCTCGCTTTGCTTCAAAATGGGAATGCTTATCTTATCATTGATTTGGTAGAACGACCAATCATCGTCCCTTTTTAATGTGCTGAAAGGTGTGGTCATTTCATGGAATAATTCACCATCTTGTTCGTGGAGTACCTTACCACTAGTCTTCACTCCGCTGGCAAAGATTTTGGCTAAAGTTACTGATGTTGGACTAGGGGGCATCAAATGAACGGCCAAGTACTTGTTTTCGTGCAATTCACTTGATGTGTATGAAGGCAAATGGAGATTGAACTGAAGTAATGGACTTGGGTAAACGGATAAGGAGCAGACCGAAGACATTGTCATGCCATGAAGTGACAGGGATTTGGTGGAGGAAGTGCCAGAGGTTAGTATCATAGCCTGTGAACTTATCCTCGACATGGTTGACTTGAAGGAGTTATGAATGGAGACCGGTGCGGTCGAGTACTTGCGTACAATCCTTATCATATTCAATGTCAAATGTGTAAATGGTAGTTCAAATTGGTTGTAATAATTTGATGACTTTTTGCCAAAATTGATAGCCACAGCGAAAAAAAAGCTCCGCGACGGGGAATTGAACCCCGGTCTACCGCGCGACAAGCGGTAATTCTAGCCACTAAACTATCGCGGATTCCTATTGGAACAAAAAAAGGGTTTTGCGATTTTCAGCCACAATAACTTTTCAGGGTTCAGACCGATTGTTTTGTAGTTATTGCTCCCTTGAAGTTCTTACAATGCTAGATTGCTACAGTTGTAAATGGGAAAGACACATCTTAATTAACAATTACTTTTAAGGAATGACCAGTTTCATGTGAAACGAGAGCTCGTGTATGACTTGAGCTCGAGATGAATTTCTATAAGATGCAAATGAGGATTGACAAGACCGAAAAAGTGAAAACGCTATCATGAGAATAAACCAACAATGAATTAGGAATTACCAGATTCTTAACATTGCACGGCCTTCAAAACTTGGATTTCAATTTCCGAACATTGTCCTCCAATACTCTCGTCGTACAAGTTGTAGAAGTCACCAGACAAACATTGGTAAAAGGTGGTTTGCTTACCTAAAGCCAACTTGTAGCCTTCGACTTCATCTCTCTTGTTCTCGGACTTGGTGGCGTTGTCAGCTTGTTGCTTGGTGGTGGAGTCCTCCTTGTAGGAAGAAGGAACCAAGGACCAGCCGGCAGCGTAGATACTACCAGCTTGAGGTGGTGGACCATCGAATTGGAATTGTCTGTTGGCAACAATAGCACCGACTCTGCCTTTGGAGTCGTGGAGAACACCGTTCTTCAAGGTGACAGTCAAAGCATTAGGACCGACACAAGTCTCGGCAAACTCGGTAGTGGAGTTGTTGCTAGGCGTGTTACCATCAGTAGACGCCTTGCCACTGCTAGACTTGCTTCCTTGAGGTTGGCCATCGCTGATTTGGCTGACAGCAGAGGCGGTCAGGTGGGCAGTGGTGGTCTGGTGTTGAACTTGACCATCAGTGATCTGGTTAGCGACAGAAGCACTGGTAGGCTTGGTTGGAGCAGCATTGGTCTGGTGTTGGACTTGTCCGTCGGTGATCTGGTTAGCAACAGAGGCGGTAGTTGGCTTGGCAGGGGCAGGAGCAGGAGCAGCAGGGGTTTGGTGTTGAACTTGACCATCGCTGATCTGGTTCACAACAGAAGCACTGCTTGGCTTAGCTGGAGCTGGAGGAGCAGCTTGCGAGGTCTGGTGTTGAATTTGGCCGTCGGTGATCTGGTTCACAACGGAGGCAGTGGTTGGCTTAGCTGGGGCAGCCTGAGTAGTCTGGTGCTGGATCTGACCGTCAGTGATTTGGTTGATAACAGAAGCAGTGGTTGGCTTGGTAGGAGCAGCCTGCGAGGTCTGGTGTTGAACTTGACCGTCACTGATCTGGTTGATCACAGAAGCAGTGGTTGGCTTGGCTGGAGCAGCGTTGGTTTGGTGCTGCACTTGACCGTCACTGATCTGGTTGATAACCGAAGCGCTGGTTGGCTTGGCTGGAGCAGCCTGAGTAGTCTGGTGCTGGACTTGGCCGTCGGTAATTTGGTTAACAACGGAAGCAGTGACCAAGGTGGTGGGGACAGGCTTGTTTGGCTGTTGCTGGGGCTGGCCGTCACTGATCTGGTTGACCACGGAAGCAGCGGTTTGTGGAGCTGGAGCAGGAGGAGCCTTAGGAGTCAGAGCAGAGGCACCTGGCTGTTCTTGGACCTGGCCATCGCCGATCTGTTGAATAGCAGCCTTGATGGCACCGGCGACCTCCTTGTCGCTCTTTTTGTCGTCCTTCTTGTCATCCTTCTTGTCATCCTTGGCCTTGGACACACCAGTGGGTGCGGCACTGGCAGATTTCGCAGCCTTAACGGAAGCAGCACTGGACTGCGCAGCCAACGCACGGGTGTTGGCCAGAATGGTCTTGATGGACAAGGCAAAGGAGCCGTCGAAGTCGGTCAAGGCTCCGACAGAAGACGCAAGCTTGGCCGCGGGGGTCAAGGTGGTGTAGGGCTCAGAAGGCACGTAGGCGGCCTGGGCCGAGGCCAAAGCGGCCAAGATGGAGTAGCATGTAGATAACTTCATGGTAAGCGAGACTTAGCGAACGGGGGGGCGTGACAGTCGAACGGATTTACAGACCTTTTCCAACTGCTGTAGTCAAGTAATGCTAGTAACGAAATTACTGGATGGGGCAACAAGTTGGATATTTATACAGTTGGCCCCAAAGGTGTCATGGGCGCGGCCATTTTAGCTTTGTCAGGGGACTCCCGAAGCAACCACCACGCCCATGCACCGGGGCTATCCAAGCCTTGCTGGGGACAAAGAGCCCTTAGCCCCCCTTGCGGACCAGGAGGATGCCTGATTGAGGCACTGGTTCGGATTTCCACTGGCCAGTTAACGAGGGGCGCCCCACCATAGAAGCCTGGAATGAGAGCGTTGGCCCCTTATGCGGTGCCTATTTCAGATGCATGCACAATCAAGTGAGCCTGTGGAACAGGCCTGTTGGGCGAGATCTCGGGACACAGTGGGCCTGAGGGTATAGCCAGCACCGTCCCAGCTCGGCCCCCTGTGTACCGCATTCTCCTGTCAATATGCTGTCAGTAACCACGCCTGTCACCCATTCGGTGGGGAAGACGACAGATCGTGGCCCCAACGTCGGCCGGAACATTACGAACCCTCAACGTCATGGGTTAGGAGCAGCGGGGCGCCTATATTTGTTGTGGTGGGTCGTGATCCTTCCCAGAGCGGAATATCATTTGACTCAAACAAGCTACTGCCATATAGGGGACTTCGGCCTCATATTGTTGGAGCGCGTACCAAGGTCTCGTCAACGTCCTGGACAATACCCGTGTACCTCTGACTTAATCCGACGAGCTAGGCTGTGGGGGTTCTAGAAGTCGCCGTGGCTGTGTACCACAACATTGCCCCTGATGACATTAATTCGGTGGCATAATTACATCGCTGCTGCGGGGGAACGCAGGGATGACAGTAATTGCGACGAATGGGATGGAAAAAAACCACTGGTACTTGCATAGACAGGAGGATATGCAGGCCATTACACTGCTGGATTGGGACACCCACTATCCGCACACAGCCATGAAACCCGGCCCTGGCCAGTCAGACCAGGCCACACTATGGCACTGTGGCCCTATGGCTCTGGCGGCACACACTGCCAGCATACCGGGGTGCTATTAATAGATTAAGCTCGTTTCGCATGGTTGGATCCCCATGGCGTGCTCCTTCTCTGGCCCTATTTCTCGCCCCTATGGAAGGCAAGGCCCGTCGGCTATGTCGGTAGCCCTAAAGCGAGGGTGGTCCAACTCTGATTCAGGGGGGCCCAGAGCCGGCGAAGGCCCCATTGACTAATGCTCCGAGGGTATTTCGGCCTTTTCACACGATTTGCACCGACGTGGCCCAAGGTGTCCCGGCACCGCAGCGGTAGGTTAAGGTTTACTAAGGTTTTGCGAGGCTCCTTTAAGGTTGCATCTAAGGTTGAGGCAGGTCATTACTAGGCCAACCGAAGGAATCAGCCAGCAACGCTGCCTGGGGTCATTTGTGGCGTTCGTTCATTGGTAAACTCTATTTAGCCCTGGATGTTTTTCTAATGCTTAAAGCAGTTCCAAGAAGTCGACAATAATGTTGATGTTGTACCTGCCGGAGAAGTCGCCCGCGAGCGCTTGTTCCACTCCGCGCTGGTCCATATAGTTCAAGGCTTCGACGTACACCAACGACGCGTGGATGCCTCCTTTCTCCATGTATGTCTTGACCGTGCCCTTGGCGTTGATCTTGTCGATGAACTGCTCCTGCGACTCCCGCAACACCTCCCGCTCTCCGTACACAACCACCGTTCTACCTTGGGCAATGGCGTCGACCTTAGACCAGCATGTGTCGTACTCAAGCGTGTTGTAGGTGATCCACTTGTCGATCAACGCCCGGTCGAGGTCCCCGACAAGGTAGTCGCCCATGGAGGTGTCGGTGGCGCCCAAGTCGCCCCACGAGTCCACTCCCAGGACAGGAGGGTAGTTCACGGCGGTGGTGGGCTGCGTCCAGGGCGAAAGCATAATCAAGGAGGCTGGCTGGAGCAACTTGCCCAGGAAATTGAAGTCAAACGTGGGGAAATTCTGGAAGAACTGGTGGGCCTCCTCGGGATACGCGATGTATCTGGCCATGCCACACATCAAGTGGGTTCCGGCCGAGTCGCCCAAAAGATGGATGGTCTTGTATCCTTGCAACATCAACTGGTTGTAGGAGGCCAAGGCCTCCCACAATTGCGTGGGGAAGAGGTTGCCTTTGGCGGTGGTGGAGTAGTCGACAATCAACACCGATGTGCGCTTGCGGCGGGCCTCGGGCAATGCGTGGTAGACGGCCAAGATGGAAATAAGCTGCGTCTCGAATGCGTTGAGCAAGTAGCCTCCGCCGTGCAAGTAGATCAACACCTCTTCTTCCTCGGGGTTGGCCAATTCCTGCTGCACGACCCAGTAGGAATATGCGTCGAGTTTCTTGCCGTAGTTGTTCAAACCCCTGGCCAAAGGCGAAGTGCTGTGCTTGCGGAAGAAGCCGGACAACGGGTTGTCGAGCACACGCAACACATCCTCCTTCTTCAACTCGCCCGACAAGTGGTAGAGCGCCGCCAAGTGGAGGTTCTTTCTCAAGGAATTGGTGAATTCGGCATTGGTGTTGGAGTACACGGTGCCGGTGGTGTAGTACTCCAAGGTGGTTCTGATGACCGCGTATGGTAGCGTGACCACCTTCAACAAGAATTGGAGGGAGAGCATTGGGGCGGCTTTCTGTTGCGTTGAAATCCACCACTTATAAACCAGTCTTTTGACAGGTGCAAGCCATGCAGGAGCGAAGTTAAATTAGAGACCCGGCGAAAGAAGGAAGAGCCAAAAACGTCACGGTCCTTGTCTAATGCACTAATGAATATTCAGGACATTAAATACCAAGACACTACATACATATCAGACCATGCCTTTCAGATTCTACTGTCAAGAATATGAGATCTTTCATTCATCTACTGATGCCTATCTATTGTACATTCTATAGCTTGAGGTTGTGCGACGTTTGGAGCCCCTGTGCCCTCTTGAGATTGCCCTTCACATCTGTCATCTCGCCCTTCTTGCCAATCACCGTGACGTTCTTGGCCCGCGACAACGTGTCCACCACCTCGCTTACCTTCTGGCGCTTGGCCGGGTTGTGTGGCTGCTGCTTTTCGCGCTGCTCCTTGAGCTCCATTCTCTCCTTGTACTCCTTGGACCGCTTTCTCTTGCTGGCGCGCCTCAATCTCTGTTTGTCGTCCCGGGACAACTCGTCCTTGGAGTACGACAATCCCGACTTCAACTGCACCTCGGACTTTCCTTTGTTGCCATTGGCGGCTGCCGTGTCGTCTCCGAGCTTGTAGATCTCCTGAGGCGCCAACGTCGCCTCACTGGCCACGTGCATGGGCTGGGCGTCCTCCATGTTGATGGAGGCCGCATCGCTCACCTTGATTTCGATGGTCTTGAACTGGTGCGGCTTGGGAATGAAGTGGGCCGAGCACAACGAGTCCAACCGGTGGTTCAACTTGGTGAACAAGTCGCTGATCTCGTCGTGCTGCCGCTGCACCTCCTCCGTCACCTCCTGCTGCGGATCCACCTTGTTGTGGTCGTCCTCGTACAACTCGGCCAACGATTTGCTAGACTTCTGCTCCGAGAGCTCCACCTTTTGCCGGTTGTGGAACTTGGACACGTCGGTGATGAGGCGCCGGGGCAAGTCGTTGTACTCGTCCGCCTTGATCCGTCTCCGGATCAAGTCCTCCAACGACTCGGTCACTGCCTCGGTGATGATGGGCACCGGCTTCGAGGTTCTGTCGAAGTCGAGCTGTGCCGTCTCGGGATCATCCAACAACGAGTCCTGCGGCCGGTTCTTGGCCTGCACTTCTCCCTTCATGGTCCACTTCTTTTCGGCCACAAGTTCGGCTTCGAGCTTGGCTATTTCGGCCTGGATCTCCTGCTGCTGCTTCTCGAACGATGAGAGCGCTTCGCCGCCCTTGGGCTGGTTTTCCTCGTCCTCCTCGTCGAATAAATCATGCATGGCGGATCCAACCGCATTGTCAAAGTCCTTCTCATTGAATTGGCCTATTTCTTCATCATCCTCCTCTTCGTCATCTTCTTGTGCGAATTTTGTGGAGGTGCTTCTCTTGGATCCTTTCTGACCCGGCTTCTCGTAGAAGTCATCGTAATATGCAATTTCCTCATCTTCTTCATCTCCCTCTTCGTCCGATCCGGCAAAGTAATCGATCTCTTCGCTGTCGTCATCGGCATTATCTTCTTCGTTTTCCATGGCCAATATCTGCTTGTTGAACTCGTCAATATCGAAGAATTCGTCGTTCAAGCCAAAGGAATCTTTCTTAAATCCCTGTTGCTCGTTTTCATCATCAGAAGGAACACGGGTCTCCGCGTCAGAAGCATCACTTTCTTCTTCAAATCCTTCAAACTCATCTTCATTTATGGTTTTGGCATCTTCTTCTTCTTCTTCTTCTTCTTCTTCTTCTTCTTCTTCTTCTTCTTCTTCTTCT